>JAVQJD010085153.1:0-87957 GCA_036023655.1 Nannoperca australis | reverse complement strand
TTATACAAAGCGTAAAGGTAAAAAAAACAATACATACAGTGTTATCTTCCTTTTAAATGTCAAAAAGTATTTGCGGCTCCCAGTGTTTTCTTTTCCGTGGAAACCGGGTCCAAATGGCTCTTTGGTGTTAAAGGTTGCCGAACCCTGGACTAGACCAATAGTTAATGAATTATTTATACTGTACCTTTTAATTATAATCATGGCTGTTTAAGGTAAATATTGGGATAAGGCCTGCAGTAGTAATAATAATAATGATAGCAATATTAACCACATGACAACAACAGTAATAAAGGCAGTATCATCAAAATTAGGATGTTCATAGTAGCGACAACAGCAACAAAAGTAACAATAGCAACATAACAATAACATCAAGATGATGTTGTTAGTGACAAATCCAATGATAGTACTCATAATACTGCTACTGATAGTACTGATAATCAACAGCAACAACAGTTAAATATTAATATGAATGTGAATGTTATCATATTTAGTGATTTTATATTATTAGACTTGTAAGATGCTTATTCATCTCTGTAAACCTGGGTAATCTCTCCAAAATTCAAAGAATCCAAACCTTCCGTTGCAAAAATAAATAAATCAAAGCCCCATTTTTGTAGTGTTTTGTTAAACTCTTTCCTGTTCTTTCCTCAATCTCCTCTATAAATTACAAAGCAAACAGAGCTCTTCCACTTCCACTCCAGACACGAGGAATCACAGTGGACACAGTGTATCCTGGGCAGAGAGAGAATTCAATTGAGATCACAGCACTGTGGGTCTTACAGACATATCTTCCTCTGTCTGTCTGTCTCTGTCTCTCTTCCCCCATCTGTCTATCTATTCCTTTATTTGACGGTCTTCCTCTATCTTTGTCTGTCTATCTGTCTGTCTGTCTATGTCTATCTACAGTATCTGTCTGTCTCTATATTTTTTAAATCTATTTATCTGTCTCTCTCTCTTGCTATCTCTCTGTCTATCTCTCTATCTTTCATTCATCACGTCTCTACTGCACTCGTATGCACAGGCTCTTGTTACCATAACAACCAATGAATCCCATGCCCTTCAAAACAATTAGCATTCAACACTGTTGCTCCTGCCAACACTAACTACATCCACCCATCACAGGAGCTCATGGGTCCTAGAATAAAATGCACCATATATATATATATATATATATATATATATATAAAGGAAATATATCTAGGTCGTGTTGGTGGGTTGTACAGGTCCATAGGGCAGTATTGTATGCTCTGTATACTAACAATACATCTGCAAACCACAGGTAAGGGTCAATAAAAAGCCCATGGCCTCCTGCCCAATATAATCTATATAATCAATGCATTGCTGTCATCAGAGGTGTGATTTCTTACTGATCCTGGATGAAGTAATGCCCCGAGCTCTTTCTCTAAGCTTGTGAATACAAAGTGCAATGTTCAGAGTGATGGCTTTAATCTGCCCTTTTTTGGGGATATGACAAGCAAAACCTAATCACCTCAACTAACTGATACTGCTCTTAATTGAGATGCATAGGACAGGCTACAGCAGTGTTTATCATCAATGCAGTTACTTTTTGGCTCAACACGTTTTTTCAGCATGCCTGGATTTGGAGTTGAGCCTCATAGTCAAGCATTCATTTGAGAGATACTTTAAGTGATGTCACAACCTGGCTCAAAATTGTGTGACAAAGACGGAGACCACGCATAGTCTGCAAGGAATAATAAATACTTAAATGAAGTACATAAATAAATCATACAAATGGCGTATCTACAGTAGGTCAGTTTGTATGCAGTGTCTGTGTGCATGGTGAAGCGTTACGAGTGTGAAACCCAAAATACAAACAAAGGACAAATGTCAGTCAACCAGCCAAGGACAAGAGAGCGAGATGATCTTGCATGTCTGATTTATAGCCTCCTGAGCCGAGCCTGCTCAGGTGTGTTGCATCACTAACAAGGTCTCGGCTCCACCCATAAACTGCCTGCAGAGAAAATGGAAAGACACAAAAGGAGGAAAAAGGAGCCAACCCTGAGGCCACACTTCCCCCCATAAGACAGGGTATCCACCCTGGACCATAACAAAATGCATTACCCTATGTACATTATAAACAAACTAACTTTACAGTGCTGAGATGTCAACTTGAACAAGTATGGCACCTGCTCCAATATTTCTTGCATTCACATAAAGCTTGAAAGGTATGGAGTCAGAACAGTGAGCGCACATTTAGGGCTTTCATGAATTCACCTGGAACTTCCAAACCACAGCTAAGTCTGTTTGTCTCTGCTGCTGTTTGCTCTTGTGCTTTTTTACGATGGCAAAAATCTGAACACTGTCATTGAAAAACACATCAGAATGTAAAAAATATCAAGTTCAGGTTTGTTTTCAAAGCCAAATGTTCTTTTCGATGCCAAATGTAACAGTCACTGTTCTGGCTCCACAGAAAGGCCGATCCCAACGGGAGCAGAACACAACAAAGCTTTAATGTTAACAAAAGCTTGCTGACATGAGGCAGACCAAATAAATTTAGATTTTGCTTTCAGCAAGTCAGTCAGAGGAGCCACTACAGTTGAGAAGTTCCAGCAAAACCTGGTGTAATAACCGACCAAACCCAGAAATCTCATTAGTTCCTTTTTAGTCGTAAAAGACTCAGTCCTATTTGCATCTGCTAGTCGTTCAAACAAAGCATGGATACAACTTAGATGGTCCTCCCAGGTATTACTGTATATCACCATTGTCTAAATATACAGCACAACCTTCATTAGTCGTGCTGGCTGGTGCATTACGTAAGCCAAAACCCATTGTTGTATATGAGAACAGGCTAGTGGCTGTTATGAAAGCAGATATTTCCTGGGCTGTAGGGGTTAATGGCTCCTGCCAGTACCCCTTTAATAGATCAAACTTGGTCAATACTGTCCTCAACACGAGGCAATGGATAAGAATAAGGACTTTCAGATTTGCGAAAATCTGTACATGTTAGCAGATTTTTCAACGAGCAAACATGGAGAAGCCCAACTGGAAGAAGAATGTACAGCAATCTGATTATCAGTCATGTACCTAACTTCATCATCAATTGCACTTTTCTTCAGAGACTCTAAAGAATCCTTGACGAATTGGTTTTGTATCACCCATGTCAATGTCATGTTCAAGCGGATTTGTTTTTGAACATTAGTTCAACTGTTTTACCAAAACAAACTAAATTTAACTTTTATGGGTTAACAACCCCTTGAGTGACTTTTCTCAAAAAGAGGAATTTCTCTCTCAGTAACTAAGACTGTTTATACACAAAACCAGTGTCAAGTTGTCACCCACACTAGAAGGAGGTTTTAAATGCCATTCATATACACAAAATTATCTACAGCTTAATTCAGTTCTATCATCAAATTAATTTGTGGTAAGAAAACAACCAGATGTTAAAAAATCATGTTAAAATGTAATGGACCACAGAGTTAGAGCAGGCACACTATGTTGAGTGCGTTGTTTGGTTCCATACATCTGATCCAAACCAAACATATGAGTGTATTTCTCCTTTTTGTTTGGTTTCTTTGAGCATAAAAATGTTGCACAAAGCAAGAGTTGTGGGTTATACAACTTATTGTGAGCTTAATCCAGGTTTTTTCAATGTTGCTGCACAGCTAATTTTCTTTGAATTTGAAGTGATTTTAAATTCACACCAAAACTTAGGAAAAAAACTGAACCAATCATCTCAGTAGAAGGCAGGATCTGTATTAGGATTAATTTTTTTATTCAAGATTTTTTACCTGCTCAATATCATTTCCCAGAATTTGACACTGGTAAAGATCTGGCTTTGTGACATTATCGTTTCTCTGTTAGCCAATTTGCGGGATTTATTTTGCCCTTACCTGCCACAGTGATCTGTAGAGCAAATATCAAGAAAATCATTTTACTTTAATAGAAGGTTCTATCTGCATTTGACCTGTTCCAAAACAAAAACATTTACAAATTTGAAAGGATTTTGATATTGTATATTTAGAATACATTTAGGGTGTCAGTAATTTTCATGTATGCAAGAAACTTGTTCCCCAAATAATCTTTGCTACTGGAAACTTTGAAGCTCAAAACTTTAAAGCTCAATATCTCAAAACTGCTCAGAATGCAGATAGAACCTTATAATTCTAAGGTGGTGTGGTATTTAACTGTGAATTATGTTGCAGTTGGAGTAGAATATTTGTTGCCTGAAAAGCTGACATGACACATGATGAAGGCACATGGTTGCACTTCATTGGCATTTACATACCGTGTACTGTATATTTTCTTCTTGTTCTGGACCATATCATGAAGAAATGGGCTTGAGCTCTAAGGGTCTGAATGACAACACCCGCAAAGGTCATCTCAGCCTTGTAGCCAGTGTGAGGCAGACAGGAAGGGGAAGCATTATCGGCAGACACCCATTTAACAGACTAAATACTGTGACAGAACATGCTCCCACAGGAAACGAAGGGATGCCACAAGCCTTCTATCTGGTTTCAAGATCTGTTCAGCTGCACTGCACACATTGTTTTCAATTGAGTTAGCAGTTCAGAATAGATTCAATCAATTAAAGTGACATTGTTGCAGGCTGGCAGTCAAATGGAAATATTAAATCATCTCTCCAACTATTCTGGTACCCACAGAGAAAGACCATTTGCTAGATCTGAGGGTGATGCAGATTAATGTCCCCAAAACATCCTAATTGCCTAATGAACCCTTTTCAAACAACAGAATTGTGTTTTGAGCTGTAGAACTCCCAAAGATACGCCGAAAGTCAAATTCAAAGCAGCCATGAAAAACATAGTAATTTGACTTCTAACTATCTGCCACATTTTTCAAACTAACAAATGAGCATTCAATGCTTGATACCAAAAAAGGGAAAACTCAGTGCACTGTGTATGTCATCTTATTGTACCACAAATGTCACACAAGCCAAAATATACAGGACGATTTTCTTTACTATATTAGAAATATTTGTGCAATGTAAGATGTGTATTTCTCTCCTTTGCCATGTATCATGTAGTATCTTTATTCAGATTAAAGAATATTCTTCCAACTTTTATAATATAAGCTATTTTTGAAACAGACATTCCTCCTAATGTTTGCCATTTAAAGTGCACACTCAAACTGGTATGTTGAGGGCCGAAACTCCTATCTTTTTTGAGAAAAGAGAGACCTGCTATCAGTGTATGGCCGGAGATGCATTAAAATATGCCTGAAAATACACCCTATATTAAAAGCAAAACAAGACTGGGTCACTCAAGAATGTTCTTCTCACTCCAAAGCGACTGCAGTTTTCATCATCATTCAACAGCTATGGCTGAACTGAATACATAACTGCAGTGTTTACCATTTTGTGTGTTTGTCAACTGATCATAATTAAAATTACTGGGCTATTTAACTGCTGTTTTTCCAAATTCTACTAATGCAAACAAACAAACAGCATCAGAGATGATAAATCACTTCAATTTAATTGTGGTCTGGTGGTCTAGCCCATGTTTTACAAGACAGTTCGCAAAGGCATGGCCTGTTATTGTTTTTATTTCTTCAATAACTTCTATTGAGCACTGCAACTGTATCAAAAAACAATTTCCCTTCTGGGATTAATAAAGTATTTCTGATTCTGATTCTGTTACAGTCCTGCATTCTGAGTTTTGAATTTTGATGCTACAGCTACATATTTGTATACATTTTATAACGGTGTGCCATAGGGACCATAACGGCAGAAGGACAGCACAAAAACTGAATCTTCAGATTTAATCTATTGTAGAAAGTACATTTATAAAAAAAATGTATAAGCAACAATTAGTTTCTGGAAAATGTGAGGTAAACCCCTGGCTTTATACTCCTGTTTAAGTAACATTCAAATTACAGTGCCAAGCTGTTTAAGTACTTAACAAATTAAACTATAAACTGTATTTGTGAGGTGTTTTTAAAGATTTGCGTTTGACTTCTATAAGAAGAAATAGGCTTTGGGTTGAGTGCCACAGTTTGGAAATAGAAGTCACAAAGCATGGAGAGGTGGACTAACACATTCTTGGTTTTGGTCTTTTCTTGGGATTTGCTGGTAAAAAGACAAATTATGGACTAATGCCAGCCTCATCCTTGATGTATTTTATAAAAAAAAATCCTGAATGTGTCATATTTTTCAGACCTGTGTCTGAGTTGATCTGTTCCCCAGATGCAAATAACAGGGATCAAAATCCTCCTCTCCAATCCACCCTCCTATCTCTCGCATCTTGAGCTGGTTTGCCATGACAAGGGGGCTAAAACCAGATATTCTGATAACAGAGATTGTAGTGACCGCAGACACAGAAATGGGTGTTTTAGACCCCCCCTCCAAAAGAACAGAGCTGCCACGGATTATAGGGATTATTTGACAAAGCACTCAGCCCATCATTTTGACTATAACTCAGCACTGCGTCATCGATCTTGGCACTCTCTAAAAGTGAGAGGGAGGGGGTAATATAACCTTTAGCTATATCAGCATGGACACTGAAACAAAACAAATGGCTGGACCTCTGAAATACTTGCTGCGTGTTCAGAAAAAAGAGAATGACAGCAGTATAACTGACTGATGGCTACGAGGGGGGTTTCATTTTTCACACAGTCAAAGATTCTGAGTGTTTAAACACTACTTGAACCAACTTTTTGGAGGAGAGGAAAATGAAACTAGATATATTTATATACAGGTTACAGCAAACCATGGGGTTTGGAGTTAGATGTCTCACACACTGTAATTCCATGACCTGTAGCTCATCAGATTTCTCACAGGAAGTTACAAATGCACTTAAGGTAACATATAGTGTTTTGATTGCAGCTAAATAACTGCATACAGCTCTATGAAATGAATTTTATGAAAATAGAATTTTAATAAAGTTCTACAGCAACATTTTCCTTCATTTACAGGTAACATAATTGCATTTACATGGTGCATAACAGCAGACATTTAAATGGGGTGATGGATGGAGACTGATCACATGGAAACAGCTTTATTAAAAAAAGATTTACTGTAGAACAGCATGTATTCCATCTTTTATTGAAACTTTAATGGGTTGATATGAGCTCAGTGGTGAGTGTCTCAACATGATCGTAATCCTAACTTTTTTTTTGTATTCATATGATGTTCCAGTTCAGCTATGGAAATAAATCACTTGAAGATCAAAGAAGAGTTAGCAACAATTAGACGATAAAATACAGTTTGGAGGGATTCAGACAATTTCAGATAAGATTTGGTTGTTGCGGTGAGAAGAGAAACGGAATTAAAGTATACATAAAATATACAAAGTTCACATAAAATAAATAAGTAAAATAAACAAAAACAACATACAACAAATGTGTCACATTTACTGCAGGCATAGAGAGTTAATGAACTGAGATAATGAAACCTTTTATTTGTGTTTCATTTGACTGAGCTGTCAATGTTACATGCTCCATTGTTCTCACAGTAATCAATATCTGATGTGAGACATAGTGGAACAAATCCTTTTCCTTTGGCACTTTTTTCATTCACTCTAAGATGGCTCACATTGGAGTTGTAAATGTGTAGAATTTAAACACAGTATTAAATAAGAAGTGGCAGAAATAGTGTGGAATAATATATATAAATAGACAGTATTTGTGTGAATCCATGTCCTGAGAGAGATTGTGCTCTTATGATGAGACCATTGTAATGGATATCTTTATAAGAGAAACAAATTACAGTTTTATATGCTGAAACAGGAGATGAAATGTAAATGTATTTGCATAAGTAACAAATGTTTAGAACAGAAGAGCTCAATTAATGTTTGATAAAGGTCTTTGTAAACAACGTGTAATTTATTAGGAGCAAATTTTCAGTAAGCTTAATTAATTTAATGTTTTCTAATGCAGACGCTACGGGTGGTATATGCATTTACAATCATTATTTCATTGACTCACCTTATGTACCACTGAGCTAAAGTAAATGAATAATAGAGTGAAGGCGTGACCCAGTCAGGAATCCTGTCAAGAATTATAATTTCTGAACAACCTATAAGCTATTATGTATTCATAATTATGGTCAGCTAGCTGTTTGTTCGGTTTAGAGGATAGGTGTACTCTTTATAATATTGTTCACAGAGACCCAACAAATGAATAATCAAATCATTGCACAGGATTCCAACATAAGTGACGAATAAAAATGAGGACGGTGTGACATGTCACATTGCTTTCACTGACAACTTAAATAAAAATGAAATAATGGACTTTATTCTTGTCTTGTTGTGTGTGATAATATTATATTTGTTTCACTCGGCTTGATGTTGTTTTTCCAAAAGCATTGACCTAACTTCGCCGTGGGAATTAACACTTTAATTGTATTGAATAGTGATGTTGCATATGATTAGGTGGATTGTGGATAAGCATATTCACAAAGCTGCAGACATCAACTGACTCTGTAACCTCTGGGTTTAGCTATGAGCCTGTGCACATGAAAGAGTCGGGATTTGTTAGAAATTTGCCAATCATGAATCAACATACCTGAGATGGTTCTGTGATCCAGCACTTTAATATCAGAAAGCCCAGGTTAAGCCCAATGTTAGCTGCTAACCCACTAATCCTGCTTCATGATACAGCTCTCAGCCCCATTTTGCAGGTTTCCTATACAGTCACATTAACCAACAATTGTGAGCACTGAACAATAGTTTGGTTTTTATCTTCAACTATTGCTCCAGTTTCAACACAAACTCAAGAGCATATTTGTCAAATACAATGGCATATCAACTTCTTGCAATGAAGGTACTCTTAAATCAGGTATTCTGGCAACTCGTCATTATTAGTAGATTTCTTCAATATCTAAATTAATTTAGACAAGTCAAATGCAGCTTCAAAATATTTAATGGGACCTACAGGACAGAACAGTGGCCAAGTGGATTGGCCATATTGTTGATTTAGAGTCAACAAGCCAAGACGTTGGGCCAATGGGGCACATTATCAATAGGTTTGTAGAGCAAAAGGCTCATGAAATGGTCTTTAGAAACACACTTGGCTATAGTTACATTTATGAAGTGGTGTTCAGTTTGCATCTCTAAGCTGCTTTGCAGTGCATTTTGGCAATATAAAAGGACCACACTGCCAATTGAGCTGGTTTATTTGGCCGCCATAAGCAAAAAGAAAGAAAAAAAAATACACACACAAAGAATCTCCTCTTCAACAATCTCTTGCAAACATTTTGGTCTCCCAGACACTTTCAATATAGATACAATTTGCAGTGAATCATTTATAAATAAGCCAGAGTGGTATGAGTCTGTTTCTGTGTGAGATTCTTATCATTTTAGTCTATGGCCCTGATACTCCAGGGTCAATCCCTAACAGCAGCATATAAACAGTACAGGGGCATGCATGTGTGTGTTATTTGGCCAAGTAACCTGGGCTGCCTTTTCAATTTTTCAAAACATATCATTTATAATATTTAGTTTGTTTTATTGCTTGCACTTCATGCTTATTGGCAAAATATTTCAATATGCTCTAATCTAACTCTAAACCTGTAAACCTGCAATATACAATTGCTAATTATTGTATGGATGCTGCTAAGCTGTAAACTTAAAAGTTTGCATATTTGTGTGTTTTGCCCCACCATTCACCACTCTTTGACTTTCTATTTACATAACATTATGAGGGGTGCTAAAAACCAGTCCCTGACAAAGTGAACAGGTGTTGCTACTTATAAACAGAGATGTCACCTTGGACCCACACAGTTCAGGTGCTGCTAACTAATTGATTTGAGAGAGGTGCTCTTCAATTGTGAAGCACCTTGGACCAGAGAGACTGGATGTTACACAACAGCAAAGGGGTGAATGTGGCAAAGTTGATAAATTTGTGTGTTTTTTGAACTCCTACTGAGACGCAGCGGAGAGAGAGAGAGACGGCTCAGAAAACCTTGATTTTTTTAAAGAGTCGTAAATTTTGCATCACATTTAGTGTGTTGAAGGAGCATTAAGTGTTTTCAAGGCTGCTTCTACAATTTTCCAGAATTCACAAGTGGATTACATGAAAGGGGGTAATGAGACAAAGATTGCTGAGGACCACTGAGGGGCAGATTTAAAATGACTGAAAGGTGCAGTATTTTTCAGTGCCTATTAGTCAGATTTTGCCAAAATAATGAATGCATTATGAACTGAAAAAACATGATGTTGTCAGAGTTTCCTACAATCATTCATATTTTAAGTAAATTGTAATTGATGTTCTTCGCATACAGTACCACAGCAGGTAGTGGGTTTACTAGGTAACAAGTTTACTAGTAATGTTTTCCAAGAGATTGGTAATGGTAATTGCAGCCTATTTTCCCCAGTTGTAAATGCCTAATTAAATGACTGCAGTTGTTGTAATGGATTAGCAATTAATTGAATGGTCCCTCTTTTGGTGCTATAAAGTATAATGCAATGATTCTGTAAAATTACCAGATGGTGTATTACTTTACGAGTCAATCTACTACTTACTAAAGAGCATGTTTTTGTTTGTTCTTTTGCTTTTCTAATTAAGTGTTCACTCCTCTACCTGTGTTAATTAGCACAGGTTCTTTAGAGGAAGATATATATATATGAGGATCAGAGCTGATCCTCATATATTGTACAAATGCTACTAAATCCACCTCTTTGTTAATTGCCAAGTCAGTGTGGTGAATTTGCATGCCCCTCTGACCTGGAGAGCGGCGTTGTCAGGGCAATAGGTCATGGTGTGGTCTCCCACAGCAAATTGGTCTCATTTTCATTAGCATCTTTGAGAAAGTGTGACCATGTCCTGATAGATGAAACCAGGACCCAGTTCTGGAGACAGGTTTGGGAGGGGTGTTTGTTGGCTCATCACTCACATGGCTAAGGTGTAGCACTAGGCTGGAAGACATTGCTGCGGAGAACAACACCTGGGTTACCATGGTTAGCTGCCATAAATGGGTGGATAGCTTTTCAATCCATTGTAATGTGCAATCAATGACAGTCGATTATGCCACAGTCAATTACACAGAGTTGGATTCCAATGCATCATTTATGTGTCTATGGTTGTTTTCAAGCTGTAGTATGCTTGTATTTATAGCGGTCCATTTATGAACAGTTTGCAAGGCCCCTCTTTTATGCAAAGTGTGAATAAGACCCGAGAACTCATCCTTATGTTGAATGACTTGTCCCTTGTTTGAACTAGTAGCAACATTATATCATTCTCTCCTGTTTTTCCCTTTGGAAAATAACAAAGAACTTTCTGACACCCTTCAGTCTACACATGAAAGTTGTGACTTTGTTAAAAATGCTTTAGCTTTTTTTATTAGGATAGCTAGAATGTTGTTGTGATTCATTTTTGTCTTTACAAAAGTCAATGCTAGCTAATTTTTTCCTTTGATGTGGCTGAAAATTAATCAAAGGCAATTTAGTTACTAATTGATTGAACATGAGAGAAAAGTCTAATGCATCTTCTTTTCTTTTTCCTGATAGTCACTGCGTTGGTCTCATTAATCATACGATTATTAAGGCCAGATTAGTTTCCCAACCAGAGACAGGGATCATTTTTCAATTTACCAATTAGTCTATGTCTTTCAAAATGTCATGTATTGTAGAGCACAATGTCGTCTTATGACTGTATTAACAGCTTCAGCTCCCATGGGGTTTTGACAGGGGGTCTATGTCAGACACATGCGAGCTGCAGTTGTCAAATGCTAAAAGTAACACTTTTAAATCTTTGTTTAATGATGAGGTGTTCTCATTTCCTCAGTCAGTTATAATATTAGATAGTTACAGCATCATGTTTCAGCTTTTCACAAAGATTTATGAAAGAGGTCAAAAAGCCCTATAATGGGAAAAAAAAAAAAAATGAAAGAAGTGGAAGGAAAGCTCATAGAGAACACGCTAGCCTGGAAGTCAGGCAGGACTTTGGGCTTCTATCAGACAAAAAACAGCTGCTGCACTCTTCTCTGTGGGTTGAAACGTTCACATTTTGCCTTTGACTGCTGTTTTGACAGGTTTTGCTGTAAGTTACTAATTTCCTGCCATGGCTTTGCTGCAGCGTGCTCAACTGCAGCAGCTGCACGTTTAACCAACATGCTAAGGGCACTATCTACCAAAGCATACCTGCCACTTGCCATGTCTTTGCCACAGCTGGAAGGACTCTGGCATCTTGACTCTGGGCCAGAGTCTGGCTATAGGCTGATAATGGTAGTGCAAGCTTTGCAAGATTCTTACATGGTGCAGTATGATGCCTTTAGCTTAATTAACATTTACAGTCACAGATACTTTTGTTATATTAACGGAACATAAAACATAAATAAATCTTTGCAATAGCAAAATATGTTTAATAAGAAATGAACGCAAAATGTTCATCCTGATGCTACATATTTTAGGCAACTCAAAGCACGTTTGTTTGCTTTTTGTGTGTCAGTTAAGTAACCATAAACTTAATGTAGTTATCTAGGAATAGGTTTCCTCCCTACTGACATTATTAGCTTTTATACCTAAAGACAGACAGGACACATTTTAAAATTATATAAACAATATAATGAGACCAAAAGCTGATGAAGCCCTTGCATGCCTTACTATGTATGTCCGGGCCTCTCTCTACTTTTGCAGCCTGATATCCATTTGACAAAATATTCTCTCAATAAGTGGAATATGTGTTGGCAGCCCAAACTCTTAAACTACTCCCTATTTCTTTGCACATGTTTTAATGGCCCCCTACATCTTGCTTTTAATCTGCAAATGTGTCTGTACTAGAATGGACTGTAAAGGTTTTTCATTAATATTTATAAAATGCTAATCAAGCAAGTCTGGAATCTTTTTGCTTCCCCAAAATGTGACAAACTTATTTCCTACTTCTATTTGAAGGACAGTGAAGCCCTACTGCTAGCCTTTTCTCACCATTTCCTGAGCTGCCTCTTCTTTCAGGAAGGTTCATCATGCAGCTATTTTCTGAAACTACAGTCCCTTCTCTTCCCTGGTAAACATTTCCACCCCATAATGAGTGCACTTTCTTAGCATCCTCCTGTTCCGTTTAAGTCTATCAAGAATCCCACTCAGGTTCTGTGTTAGTAACTTCCAGTCAGCTTTTTTGCAATATAAAGCCATTCTTTTTTTCTGAGAACTTCTAAAGCCCCGAATGTGTTTTCTTCTAAGTTATAACAAGTCTCTAAGATGCAAACTTTAAAAAAAATATATAAAATTGCCCTAGATGCGTACCCAAACGTATGTACGTGGGCTTTTGGTATCTAGAGGCTCACTAGGTATCAATGGCTGGCATGCTGGTGCAGTCAATCAGTAATTAGTAATATATCATTACTGCTTACCCGCCCTGCAGTGAGGCTGCTAGATTTCTCACCATAACAAAGAAGCCTAAAGAAGTCAATTATTATTGTGTTTCCTGTGTGTGTGTGTGTGTGTGTGTGTGTGTGTGTGTGTGTCTGTGTGTGCGCGCGCACATACAACCAATGACAGTTTCATAGTATTTGAGGTGCCATGTAATATTATAATGTATGATTATAAAATATGCTTTTTTTCTGTATTCTGAACACACTGAAGGGATTGTGAGCCAAACAATTGGACAAACTGATTTACAGTTAGTCCAATTCTCAGTCCCCCATGAGAAACTAGTAGCAACATCATCAACATCGATAGAACATTTGCCAGAGCCTCCACACCTACTGCATCCTGCTTGTTCCTTTGAGTGACAGCACAGCTGACACTAAGACACGTTTTCACCATAGACTCGTTAACTTGCTGATTAGAGGCAGAAATATCTTAATTTGCACATAAGACACGTGTGCTTACACATAAGACGTGACATTCTTTCACTGATGCCAGCCTGCGACATTTCTTCTATTTTATCACCCTGTTTTTTCCTTTTCCTGCCTCTCTCCTCCTTCCTGTAACAAGCAGAAATGCCTTACAAATGACTGCGAAATGAATATGACCTAATCAAATAACATCTAAAAATGTTGCATGTTTGTTGCACACTATGTC
Organism: Nannoperca australis; assembly: GCA_036023655.1. NCBI lineage: Eukaryota > Metazoa > Chordata > Actinopteri > Centrarchiformes > Percichthyidae > Nannoperca > Nannoperca australis. The sequence goes on along the minus strand of JAVQJD010085153.1, from coordinate 74,023 downwards.
AAATAGAAGAAATCAAGACAATAAGCCAATGAGTAAAAACGGTTATATTAACAATGAATAAAATGTACGTATAATGTGAAAGGTGTCGCTCGTAGTGACAAACTGACAGATAACTGTAACCCGACTCTGCAGCTGCTCTGCATTCTATGGAGCTTTTAAGTGTCTTTCAGCTGATTTTGGTTTGGTTGAACAGCCCATCAACTTCACTGTTTTGATTTACTCTCACTGCTCTCAGCAGTTTTGTTTGCATATGCCAGCAGCTGTTTTCTTCTAAAAAGCTTTTAAAAACCCACTGTATGCAATTTGTCCACCACCAAATGGCAGACTGACAAAGTTAGCAGCTAGCTGATGAACATAGTGGAGCATTTAGCAGCTAAAGAGACAAATATTTACCTCAGGAGTTGATAAAGAGAAGCTAAAAGGAGAGTGGTGGCTAGAAAACTGACTCCAGATGAATGAAGTTGCTCTGTATGTGTTAGATGTGTAAATGTTGCAAATGTTTGCTGACACGTTCTCCATATCAACTTAAAATATGTCAGTACACACACTGACAGAAAACACCCAGACTCTCTGTGGCAGTCTTGATATATTTAAACAGAACTTGTGAAAGTGTAGCTGTAACTGAAACATTCAACCAAAAACTAATATTAGTTTATAACTAAATAATAATATCAGTATAAGTTAGCTATTTTAGCAATAAGCAGTGGTTTATTGCTAAGAAAGCATTATAACATTGTGTACAAGCCCAGTGAGCTCTGCTTTGTTAGCACCAGGCAAATGGAATGCATTCAGAACACCATGTGTCACGTACAGTAGATTAGTCGTAGCAGTTGCAAACCTTTAGCCTGGTTGACTGTGTTTTGCTCTTGATAAACATGTCTTCTGCCATTTTCTTGTATTTCAGTGTGTATTGCAGCCCCATTATCCAGTTTGTTTCATGTAATCAGTTCTGTGAACATATGGCAGCATGCAGTCCTTCTTGAACACAGCTTGTTTTCATAAAACAGAGATGAAAATAGACTGTGGTTGAGCTCCTGGTTTTAGAGGTCTGAATTTGATGTGTAATCACACTGAATAGTGCTCACAGGAGTTCTTTATGATTGGTAGTAATTAAGCATAAGTCAGTATCTTTCAAAAAAAAGTTTCAAACTCAAAATGTAAGACACTTCAGTCCTGTTTTGAGAGCATTATAATTGTTATGAGATCATTTTTAAATTGTGTGACAAGCATGTTGCGTGATAATCTATTTTCTTTTGATGTTAAAGGGGTTTACATGGTCATTTGAATGGATTAAAAAGAAACCACGTGAGATTTGTTTGTAAGGGTATTAAAGAGACATTCTATCATATCAGGATCTGTCAACACAATTTCAGTCAATGATTAAATCAAGGAATTTACCATTTATTGCAAATATCAAAACAAACCTTCAGATATGTTTTCTTACGGACAAATTCTATTCTTTTTGCAGTAATGTCGTGTACAGTCAAACAGGTTTGAGTGATATACAGTGTTTATAAACATCATAAATTCAGAATTGAGGGGAAGGCTATAGGTGTTTGATTAAGTATGATGATTTGGCACTAGCTCTATAAACCCAACTGGTCCCAGGAGAGCATTAAAAAGGCTTACATAAAAAGAGGTCACTGGCGTAATCTGAAGAATTGACAGCTTTATTAAAACCAGGATGTAATAAGGCCAGGACTTGTCCATGATAGATTTACAGGGCAGTTTTAATAAGCAGCTTCCTGGCCAGAGACACTCTCTTTCTGACACAAATATGAATTACTTGGTCTTCAGTAAGGAGTTTCTTCTCTTCATTAAGGTCAGCAAATATGGAAACATTCATTTTGTTGCATTGTTTCATTTGGGATGGCATTTCCCCACCAAAAATAGGGAATGCTCTTACACTTGCACACTTGGAAGTTGCATAGGTTTTTATAAATCAGTGATTTGGGAACAAAACAATATCAGGACCACTCATAAAAACATTGTTCCATAGCATAAACTTTTCATAACATAGTATTAACACTAATAAACCCCAAAAACGTGTCACTTATTTGTTTTTTTACCATAATGTATGCCAAAACATGTTGTCTACGTAGAATTTAATTAAGACATTTAGAATTTAAATTACATGATTATATACACATTTTTTTCAGTGTCACACATAAACTAGAACTTACCAAACACAAATTTGTCACCACAGTAAGAACGAATCACTGTCAATGTCTTCTGGTTATTATTCTGTGATGCTCATGTCCTCTGAGCTAGCATTGTCATACTCATGCTCCAATTCTGCTTCTAAATGATCTGATTTATCACTTTGCACAAAATCATAGTCATCATCACCCTTTGCTTCAGGGACATCTTTATTTTCAGAGACGCTGCAGTCAGAACCCTCCAATATTAAAGAAAGTGCTGCTCTGCAGTAAACACACCAGCCCTGTGCCATCATGTTCCTGTGACAGTACACTGAATAAAAACGCCTTGTCATCTCTCTGTCTGTGGTAATTCACAGTATCATCTTGATACTGTGAAGATCCTGTAACCTTTTATAGAAAAATACCAGAAAAACAAAAATCTTTCAACTATTTTGACAATTATATACAAATATATAGTTTGACGCTTTATGGAAGAAAATGAATATATGACATGGAGTGTAATACGGCCCCTGGTCTTTAGAGACCAGAGGAAATGGTTAAGGTTGATAGATGACATTAACAGGTGCTTGAAAGGAGAGCAGTCTTCACAATCTAATTGAAAAGTAAGACATGGAGCTTTGCCTGCAAGGTAGTTCAGGCAGTCAACTCAAGCTGCATTGCTATACACACGTGACATACCCCATATACACCATCTACCAAACACATCCTCCACCTCCCCAGTATCCATCTGTTGGTTCTGGCTAGGGCGTTTGAAATATTTGTTCATCATTCCCCAATATCTCAATGTAAATATCATCTGCGGGGAGTGATGAGGTCAGAGCCTAAACACCAAACTCTAACTTTGGTCTGCTGCTATTATAAACATTTCAAATGTTTGTCAGTTGTCTGACTGAAATAACATTTAATCACACATGCTTTGATATCGAATTAATTCTCCGCCTCTCCTTTACTGCCGTCAGAAGTACCCGCAGAGTGATTCTCCCTGTTATCCGAATCACAAACTTGATGCTGCGGAGTGTAAATCTGAGACGGAGACACTCTCAGATTTACACTCTCAACATGTTTATTGTAGTTTGAAAGACATCGTTTTTTGAATCTCACAAGGCAACGATTCTTGTTGAGGATGTGAGCCCTGTTTGTACCCGATAAATTGAACTGGGAAAGAGTTGAAAGGAAGTGCCGTGTGATATGATAGCCTTCATATCCCTAGGGAAATCGAACCAGCCTGGTGTATCGGCCATTGTGAGAGCAGCATGCACTAGTCCACTACAAACACAAGGAAACCAAGCTTTTACTTTGTTCAGGCTCCTTTTTCATGTGCCTCCAGCAGAACTGAAGATTAAAAAAAAACCTTGAATCATGTGTGAGAGAAATGCACCTTGCATTATGCATGATGGTTGTTTTCTGAACCATTTTGTTTCAGGGACTAAGGCAAACTTCAAAGATACCTTTTTTCCCCTTGTTTAACCAACACAAATAACATTTCTATTGTTTGTATAAATGGTCCAATTTTTAAATGACAGACATTTTATAATATTGTCAGCAAAACTGAAGTTGTGAGCCAGTCACAGCTAAAACATTAAACATTTTATAATTTCTTTTTTTCCTAGACATGTACTGAGTGAGGCTGATTTATACCAGAGTGAATAGTTTATTGTGGTGGGTTGCTACAGATATCTGCTGTAATTCTCTACATGAGAAGAGGGAAGATAGTGATTAATCATCTGATGCTATTAGCCACTCGCTAATGAAAACAAGCTACATCTTCTCCTGATCATTTCATTCATTTCAGTCCACCTCCGTCTCTCTGTGAATATTGATATTTTTCTGTCAATTGTAGCAGTAAAATAAGCCCCCTGTCTGATTCAGCAATTTCCCCCCATAAATATCAGTAATCGATGACCATGAGAGCACTAGGGCTGTTGCTGTTAAACATTAATGCCATCACAGACAACTATCAGCCCTCACCAAAATGATGACAGGGTGTAATCCTGAAATGGACGGCACAGATGGAGCAGATTGGTATCATTTCCCCTGTGCACAAACCTCTGGATCAAAACGTTTTTTGCCTTTTTTTCCAGTCTATATTTATATAATAGCCATTTATGCGTTTTCTATTTTTGTGTTACGCCCTTGCTTAGTAATTGATGGCCTCTAAAAAAGAAGAGATGGAAAACGTAATGGATTTATTTCAGGAAACAGATGGGTGTGCTGGAATGTACTGTAGATTGGCCTCCTTCCAGTTAGTTGTTTTTGTCATTAATTTGTCCGTAAACCACCACTCATTGGCTTCAGTCAACTCTGTTCTCCAGTATTTTCAAGATTAAGCTCATTGTCAATTGTTTGTGGATCACTGCAACACTCACACACTGAAATCATAGCTCCCTTTAATTTCATTAGCAGCGTTTCGACCAACTACAGGTCTTCCTCAGGCAAATAGCCATGGGAGGGAAATGGGGGATAGACTGTATTCAGCAAAAGGACCAGTGGCATCGTAATCATCTAATCAAATTGTGATGTGTCAACATATCCTTGTAGAAAATGAAAAAAATGTGAATAGATAAAATATAAATCAAAAGTAGTCTTGCACAAACTTTAAATCATTAAGTCACAGAAAGAGTTAATTTAAGTAATAAAGTCAGTGCCATATGTTAACAAGACACATGGTGGCAACAAGACTCATTAAAAAGCATAAATGTTCATAACTTGTACAAAATAATTGAATATAAGTAAGTGGAATATCACTATCTTTATATAGATTTTTTTTTCTATAACTGTGTATTATTGGTCAAAATGTCACTATTAAAATTAAAGCTGTGGTTCCAGTGTGCCAGTACTATTGGTATTGCAATTTTATTTACTTATTTATTTTTTCCTACAGCAACTGTGGTTTTGTGGACGTGCACATGACCACTCTAACTTGTTTGTGTTACCCTGTTTACTACCTGAGTGAACAAGACCTCACAGACTAAACTTTGTAAGTGACCTTACTGGCTTTATGCATCAGGTGGTTTGACTTATGGCCGGGCCACACCGCCGACCTGAGCAGCGTTTCACAGCTACCTCACTGAACTGCTGCATCTCCCATCTGTGTGGTGTCCACACAGAGAGCGTTCCTGCTGCATTGCTGCTGCTGCCAGCCGTATCTTTCTACACTGAGTTTGCCTTTGATAATGGCCATCAATAATTGAAAGTTTCATTTCATTTCATGATACATTTCATTTATATTTAGTGAAGACAGAAAAAGGTTAAGAGGCTTGTGCTCAAATGTAACTGGGGAGTTGAAAGTTTTTTCCATTTTTCTTGTGTGTGACCTATTCTACTGATATTGATATTGAAACTGAAAGGTGTGTTGTTGCTGGTTTGATGTCAGTATGACCATCAACTGATCATTTTCATTGTCTGTTTTTGCTGAGAACTGCGTGTGCGAGAAGCCAAATCTAAGGATGAGTAGAACTTGGCATCGTTAAACAGCGGCAATCGGTCTTTCTTCCATCTTTAAAGTTGCTCTGTAAACAGTGGAATGCCACAGTAAACAGGGGAATGCTACAGTAAACAGTGGAATGCTGCAGTAAACAGTGGAATGCTGCAGTAAACAAAGGAATGCTGCAGTAAACAGAGGAATGCTACAGTTAAGAGTGGAATGCTGCAGTAAAGAGTAAACTGTGGAATGCGACAGTAAACAGTGGAATGCGACAGTAAACAGCGGAATGCTACAGTAAACAGTGGAATGCTACAGTAAACAGTAAGATGCTACAGTAAAGAGTAAACAGCGGAATGCTACAGTAAACAGTGGAATGCTACAGTTAACAGTGGAATGTGACAGTAAACAACGGAATGCTACAGTAAACAGTGGAATGCTACAGTAAACAGTGGAATGCTACAGTTAACAGTGGAATGCTACAGTAAACAGTGGAATGCTACAGTAAACAGTGAGATGCTACAGTAAACAGTGGAATGTGACAGTAAACAGTGGAATGCTACAGTAAACAGTGAGATGCTACAGTTAACAGTGGAATCCTACAGTAAACAGTGGAATCCTACAGTTAACAGTGGAATGCTACAGTAAACAGTGAGATGCTACAGTTAACAGTGGAATGCTACAATGCTACATGGTAAAGAAAGTTCTTCAACTGGTCGTCTTCCAGTCTCTCGATGTGATTGGCCTACGCAGTGTGACGTCGGTTGTGCTTCTCTTAAAGTTGATTGTGTTTTGTTGATGCTGCAGCCTAAATGCACTACCTTGAAATGAATGGGAGGACTGATGTTTCTGCCGCAGCGCCTGATTTGGTCTGAATTCAGCTTTATGCATGACTGATTTACCAGAGTTTGTCCAGTTTATCAAACTTCATCAAAACATCCGCTCTCATCTTCTATACACTGCTACACTCATTACATAGGTATTAATATTTGATACTATTCTACAAATCCTGAGGCATGCTGTGGTTTAGGCTGATGAATATTCAGTGGCTAATTACATATGATTGTTAAGATTCCTTATTGCTCTTTATGGCAGAAGTTCAGCACAGCAGTGTAGTCGCAACAAAGTATGCACAGGTATGAAATTGCTTGAGGAAGAAGTAATGAAAGGCCACTGTCACTTCAAATTTGACCCAGACTGTCTCTTTTATTAAGTATTTTTAGTCTAGTACCTGTAATAAATCCTGATTAGAATTTACCTAATCTCTCCCTGTTTCCTGTTGAGTGTGTGTAATGTCTGATGAGGGGGCTAAGATGAGCTATCTAAGTCAATTTAAGTTACATCTTCTTAGAAATGCAATAAAAGTGCCTTAAATCCCTCTAAATTAAAATGGTGAATCTGATTTGGAGAATGATGCGTGTGTTGGGTTTATTTTGGACAAATTCCATGTTCTTCTTTGGACATATTGTGCTTTACTTGTGGCAGCTGGTCTGAATTGTTGATCCATAATGTCATGTCCTGCACATTGTGCTGAGAGTGTTTGTTGAGTTTTTGAGTTTTTCTGGTCATTTCCTGTTTTATTTTGAAATTAGATTGGGTTGTGCTGTTGTCCACCTTTATTTTCCTGTCCTAGATTGCTGCCACCTGTGTCTTGTTATGACATGTATTTAGTAGTAGTAGATTTCCTGGTTTAAGCTTTGTCTAGAAAGTTTTTGTTGTTGTTCATTACTTAAGTTCCTTTTTTCTAGAGTTTTGCTGCCATGTCAGCCTTCCTTTTCGGAGTAAAATTGTACCTCCTGTTTTGTGTTTGTATCCATGAGGCCTTTTCCCCTCTGAATAAAGAGCATTTTTTGTTATTGCTATCTGCACTTGAGTCCTTTTTCCACTTCCAAAACCCGTTCTGTGACACATAATACGGTATTCAGATATTCACAGTGGAATTAGTGGAGCTTCCAATAATATGAAAACTCATGGGCCAAGTGACTAATTTGATATATAGTATCATTATTGCAGTGAGTCTTGTTCCCATAAGCCAACCTAGAAATATTCTGGTGCATTTATGATGTGTTAAAAATGGTAATTGGGTTTGAAAAGCAGGACTGTTGTCATATCCACATCAAGTCCAAAAATCAAGCACAGTCCAATTTGAGTCACAGTCAAAAATGAATTCCAAAAGGATAAATCCACTGCATTAAAATGTCAGACAGTCTGTCCTCTATTCTGTGGTAGTAGGCAATCATAAAGTAGAGTTTGGTAAAAAGTGGAACTCTTTTTACAAATTCCACTAATCTGCCTCCAAATGTTGTGTCTCCATTAGGCTGACTACAACACTGGAAATGACTCCTGTGACCTTTCACAGATTGGAACAATGTTTGCTAAGTCAACAGAAATGTACAATTCTAACCAATTTTGAAATTGGGCTGCATCTATCTCACACATAAGGGTGAATTCCACAGATGATCTACTCTTGAATCACAAGGGTACTCTCAGTTTACAGTAAGATTAGAGCATACTGATGCATCTCACACTACACAATAAGCATATCTTGACAGAGCGAGCTATACGCTCTTCCTTTAGCTTTCTCTCTTGAACACACATGCTCATATCCTTATCTCTGGTCTACACACATTTCCAATCCCTCTACATTATACACATGCTCTCTTTTTCTCAAAGAGGAAAGGAACTAGACATGAACTTGGTCAAACCCTAATACTGTGATGATGAGTTGGCTCCCATCAGGGATGATAATTTAGCATCCTCAACGTGTTCAAACGCTTTATTTATTTCAGTCGTTGAACTGAATTAGTGTTTGTACTACTCTTGAAAATCAGCTTTGCAAAAATGTATGCAACCATATTTATTTCTAACATTACACACCAACAACTACTGCTCACAAAATACACCGTTGGTCCATGCACTCGGATCTGACGCCTCCTTCAGAAGTTAACCGTATTTGTCTGTGCCTTCCAAAACCACAACAAGTCACTGTTGAAAAATCTATTTTGTTATGTGACATCAGTATGGTTGAGATTGGTTAGGTTTAGGGAAAGAACCCGGGGTTAAAGAAAGTTTTTAGTTAAGGTTAGGGGATCTTCGTCATCATGGTTACAATAATAAGGTTAATGGGATAATGATGGTTGGAAAAAGCAAACAAACAGCAGTCGCTCAATTTAAATAAAAAGTCGCTCAATTTAAAGAGTAAACCTCTTCCCTGTGAGGACTTTGTCGCTCTTACCAACATCCCCTGACGTCCTTCTTCGTTCCCATCATAATTCTTACAGCCTCTAGAGGCCTTGTACACGCAGGCAGCATTGCCATATTGGACTCCTTTAAGTTGAATCTTATTAATTAAAAGGTTAACTTGTTGTAGACTAAAATATAGAAATATTTCAAAAATATTTGGTGTGCTGGTGTGTCTATTATAATCAATTTACCATTGATGCTACTGTATATTTAATCTCAGCCAAATATGTAGTCAATAATAATTCTTCAAGGACAGATTGTCCTTCTTGTTATTGCACAAGCCTGTATTAAAATGGCATAAGTTATAGATTTTGCTCTTAGAATCGGTGAGCGACAATGTTTCATTGAAATTGAGATAGATTTTAAGCACAGTTTTTGTTGCAAAATCAATTTGAGCTGCATCTGCAGACCATTTGTTTTTGACGTCACTCTTCTTGGGCCACCTTTTCGCTTTGATGAATTGCTCTGTATGGTTTGAGCAAGTCCTTTGCGAGCTCACATTTTGTGCTTGTGCCCTGAATTAGGCTGACATTTCATGCTTGAATGCCTTCATGACATTTAGTTTAAGGAAATATCATGGTCTGCTGAACTGTCCAGGACTAAGCACAAACACAGATGAATATGAAATACATTGAAGTCCTGTGCCGGGATACTTTGGTTTTAAACAGCATATTACTGTTCATATCAAATAGATGGTGAATTAAATGACATCTCTGCAGTCTTTCAGTTAAATTAGTCTTTTAATTAGCTGTGGTCAAAAAACTGTCAAGTGCATCACTGGAATATTTCCCTGAAGCATTTCTATATGATTGCTTTTCTGGTTTATTTATTTTCTGGTCATAAAGAGAAATTGAATATGTTGAAATGATGAACAGGTCCCTTGATTGCTTTGAGATTGAAGATGTAATTGTCTTTTAAAATTCAGGTGTTTTTTTCCCCCCATCTTATTGATTCAATCCACATAACTGATTAAAAATAGAGCAAAATGTAGAATTCATATGACAACACAGACTGCAGTGGAGCCACCTTGACAAGATCACATTAAAAACAGGAATAATCATCTCTACAGAAGTTCTACAGATGTGTTTACAGTCCCTCTGAATAAATGTACTCACAGCTAAATGTAAAGCCCCAGTTGGAAGGTTTAGTATTATTTTTTATAGTAGCATTAGTAACCAGTTCATATTGACCTGTGATTTAGTTATTAACAGAGACCGTTGCAAACGTCACTGTTATTATCATCTTGACTGGATTGGGTTTGAAAAGAATAGTTGTAATTTAGTGCTTGAAGGATCTGCAAAGACAACTTCTGCATCTTTCCTATTCTGTACCTCTTCTTCAACTGTAATCCACATAGCAAAGAGCCTTTTATTGTGGATTATGAGTGAGTTTATGTTATGCAATGTACTTTTCTCAACCAGTAATGTCTGTGCTTACAGGTCTACAGTTCAACCAGATGACAGAAGATGGCAATTAAGAGCCACAGTTACCAGCGCTGAGCAAGAGGGGTCATAACAGTAGCGTGGGCTTGTCATGTGTACCAGAGCCTTGAGGGAGTTTTAGTGGTTTATTGGCAAAGCACTACAGGGGAACACAGTGTCAGAGGCTAAGGAGGATAAGTGAGGTTGATGCAGTGCACAGCTTGGATTTCTTTTCCTTCTCCTCCTCCCTTTTTCATGTGATACCTTTTGTGGTGACTAAACGGCTCCGACACCAGAGGTTAAGGTGGCAATTATAAAGTGTCAAGGAAGTTCCATGTGTGTTGGTCACACCTCCCTTTCACCTCCCTCCGTCACTTGATATAGAGTGTCTTCTGAGACCTGGCCCCTTTGTCACCATACATGGTTGTGTAACTCACTTCATTAATGTTAATTTGGATGTATGCAATCTCTCTCTCTCTCTCTCTCTCTCTCTCCCAGAATTGCTCTCCCCCTTGAAACTCAACAGACCGATATAGCAGCAGCCCTTATGGCGTGATTGCGTCGGTTTCAAGTGGTGAAAGATAAATAACTAATTGACTAATGGAGCAATTAAGTCAGGGGATGGTTGAAAACAAACATAACTGCTTGCTTTGGTTTCCTATGGCAAAGCGAAAGATCCAAATGCGCACAACTGTCTTATTTTTTATTATGATATCTTTCTCTAAGTGAAGAATTATGTCTTCAAGCAAGTTTGGCTCTTTAAACATACACAGTCTAAAAACATGGAGGGCTGGTCCTCTCACAACTTTAGCATTCTCAAAGCAGCCCCACCAAATGTATTATTCATGAAAGACTTTGTCATTGTTTATAAGAGTGTGTGTCCCACTGGGTGAATACATCCCTTTGAATGCAAATTGTTAGGGCTTCTGGGACAGTACAAAGTTTTACTGTGTTTGGAATAAAGTTAAAAAGGTGGTATAATCACGGCACTAAGGTCTCCAGTTGTCAAAATCCAAATCATTTGCTTGTAAATTTGTTTAACACTTGAAACATGCAGTCTAGCATTTGTTTTCCTCTTCTGTCTGTGTGTTTGACACTTTGGTCACATGTGGCTGGCATTACGTGTTTGACCTGTTTACCCAAAATGCAGCCAAGCTGATGATATTACTGTCTATATTAGACCTACACCTAGCCTACTATGGATGCAGTGACACATTTTTTAGCATTTTAACAATTCTTTAATGTACTTTTAAAACTACAAAAAGAAAGATAAAGCATTCAGACTTTAACAAGTGGGTTTTTTTTGCTTCAATTACCCCAAAAAAATTATTGTAAAATATATTTTTCATGCAGGCCTACGTGCAGAATTAACAGCAACACTAGAATAATCCACAGCAAATGAGTCATTTAATAATAGTGTGTTATGCACAAGAAAATTACATTTATTATATAAACCACTTGTTGTAGGACGGCCGTGGAGGTGTTGTTTCCAAAACAGAATAACGAAACAAAATGAACAAACAAAACAAAATAGTCATAAAGACCTATTTCAGACGTATTTCAGGTCTGTAATAAATGAAAACAAAAAAAAAAAACCTACTCCCAGCTTTCCAGCTATACTCCACTCTAAGTACCCAAGTAACTAAACAACCCTCTATCTTCCTCTCTTCCAACCTACTCTGCCCTGACCTGCTCCTGTCTTAACATTTTTATACCCCAGAAAGGCTTTCCCCTAGTTAGAGCTAGCCAATCATGTGATGGCATTATCTTTTAAAAAGGACTTCAGGTGTGTCAAGCTTCCTTTTCCCCTTTTTAGCTTGACAACCTTTCTCTGCTGGCTGCAGACGTTGGATTCCCCTCCAGAATCTGCTAACTGTTAATGTTAATTTACACACAGTGGTAATTGTGTCATTATTTCTATGCATACAGTGTCGAACATAATTATACATGCAGTGTATCTGTTTATATACACACACAATGGTCATAGTCACAGTGAGGAATGAGACGCTTCTTCACACCACTTTAGAAAAAAACAATACTGTGAATTATGTGGGTGTCTAAAGTTATCATCCCCCTTTAGCAGGTAGGTCAAAAGGCTACAGAACTAAGGTTCCATACTACAACATTTCACTGTAGAAGTCAATATAGGGAACATGAAAAAATATAAAATGAAAAATAAATCATCCATTTCTGTTATAAACAGGAATGAACAAACACAGTCCTTTAAGTCAGCGGTCCCCAACCACCGGGCCGTGGACCGGTACCGGTCAGTGGGTTATTTGGTACTGGGCTGCAGAGAAAGGATAAATAACTTACATTATTTCTGATTTATTTATTATCTGAGTCTGAACGATGTTTTATTTTGAAAAATGACCGGATTCCCTCTGTTACATCTGTCTCTTGACGCTTGTCTCGGTCACGTTTATTGCTAAAATGAATCCCACAAGCTAGCAAAATTAGTAATGTTACGAGGACGCTGCTAATAAAGATGCATACAAGTACACAGTGTATTCACGTTTATTATTATATTTATTAAAAAAGCACAGTTTTTATGCCGGTCGTATCATTTTATTTTGTGTATTTACCCGCCACACTTTAAAGGCCGGTCCGTGAAAATATGGTCTGCCGTTAAACCGGTCCGTGGTGCAAAAAAGGTTGGGGGCCGATACTTTAAGTCATTCGATGTGATCAATTGTGCAACTTTTTGAAAACTGCCAGTGCAAAGCATCAGTCACTTTTTTGGTGTCAAACCTCTGTTACCAAACCTTTATTAGCAACACTTAATCAAAGGCAGAGATGATTTTCTTGTTGTACTGCAAGGACACGGATCCCTTTGCTGTTTTTTTAAATGTTTTTAATTTAGTATTGTGTTCAGGGAGGATGTAAAGGGCTGAAATAACAATGAGAGTGTTGGTCATTAAAAAAAGTAAGGTTGAGAAAAGCTAATATTCCACTGTCTTGTCATGAATTTGCCATATGATATGTTTTGTGTGTGTGCTACTTGATGACTTGCTGATATGATACAATGTTACATTTCAAAGCTTAGTTTAAACATTAAATACATTCTAATCTCAGACAACGTGAAAAAACATTTTACATACAGTTTTACAACTTACTACAAGCAAAAGTGGTACACTTCTGCAAAACCATCAGAATATCTCCGTCAGTCGAAAGAACACCATATAAGACATCACATGTGCTGGCATGATACATTTGGATGCATGTATTCAAAATGAGAATATTTGACCATTTATATCTATTTAGGCAGCAAAGGAATTTATTAACTGACTTTCATGCAGTCATATTCTATAAATTCTATTTGTCCAAATCGTTTTGGATTCATTTTTAAGGCTGACTTCATTGTTAGTAATTTTCATTCTTATTTCATTACCATTGCTGCTTTGAACAGGTATCTTTCTCAGAGTTGTGGCACTCTGATATTCAAATGTCCCGGGGCATTATTTAATTGGATTTCAGCAATTTTTGTGGTCTTGGAGCAAATATGCTATACAAGTTTTCTCACAGCGTATTTCTTCAAAGGAGGCTTTTAATGTGGTCATCTGAAAATAGAAATGATTCTCCCTCTCTCGGTTTACTTTCCTCCCTGTTCAATGGTACAAAACTCAGTTACACAGTTCTAACAGTTGCTGTATCACTTTCTTAACTGCAGGTTTTTCATATAGTCAAACTAACATTGACTGACTTTTTGCATCCAACTCTTACACAGAGTGACAGAGAGGAGGCACTAACTCACTAAAGCCCAAATTTAATAGACACATAATGGTTACCTGGATCATGTGCTTTTTTGTGCTGTGTGCCCTTTAATACTTTAACATGGTTAAAAAAATGTCAATCATCTCCTCAAATATTTCTTTAAGATATATATTGTTTAATGGACTAAAAACAAAATCACTTCAAACACCAAAATGTCACCAGTGTCATCTGAGCTTTTTGGTTTGAAGCTGTGCCACTTTGTCAAAAATAATTACATCAAAACCGATGTGATGTTCCACAAAACAGCTGTTGCGAAATGACCTTTGCCTGTTAGTGATGTTACATGGTCGTAAAAACTATGCCATCTCTTCTTTTGAGTGCAGCTCTATCACCCACGTAGTGATTCAAAAGCAAATATGGGCTTTTTTTTTTTAACATCCATCTGAAAGGACTATTGTAATTCAGAGCACTTTATACTGTAGATGTCACTCTTTGTTAAGACGCGTGTTATATGTGTTTTGTGTACTAATGCCAACTCATCATGTCTGTCTTTTGTTATTTCTCTTTTTGTTCTATACTTTTTAAGATTTAGTTTGCAAAGAAAGAAAATGTTCACTTGTAATTAGTTGTTTGATTCCTTCCAGCAAGTAGGGGCAAGGGGCAGAATTTGTGATAATTGGTGCTCAATAGCCTAATTTGTTTCCTTGAATAAATACATTTTCGTCTTAAATAACTAAATCATGATCCCAAGTCACTTAGTCCACTTATTAAAATGAGGTTACTGGCTTTAAGTAACAGTACTGTAGCAATAGAAGGTGAAGATAATTGTTGTTGTGGCCAGTGAATGAGGAGCACCCCGACTGTGAGCAGTCTAGCAGCTGTGTTTTAGTCTATAGATGTCCTCAATTTGCTGAATTCTTTCCATCAACACTCTTTCTCATACAGTTTGGGTGCTACACTAAGTGTTGTTTCATTGCTACTATCTTGGTTGGTTTGGCTGTCAGGTTCAGCTGCGAAAGTACACGACACATGAAGCGAAACAATGAAAGTTGTCGTGTCGTGGACAATCTAAACAGGCCTCTTTGGTTGAATAGTTTTATCTTGGACTGAGCTATGTGGATATATTTAGTCTGTTAAACCCAATATTGTTTTATTTACCATCCCTTATAGCTGTAGTAATACATATTTTATATTAACAATGGATAACAAATATTGTGTATAATCTGAAAGAGGTTGCTCATAGTGAACAACCCTCAAAAAATTATCACCCAACTCAGCAGCTCCTCTCAGCTCTATGGAGGGTTTTAGCATTTTTCAGCTCATTGTTTTGGTTTTCTGGCCCACCAACTCTGCTGTCACCAGCCTTGTTTTCAGCAGCAGTAAGCAGATGCACTACAGTACACTACCTGTTGAGCCCCAAACAGCAGATAGACAAACTTAGCTACTGTCTGATGATAATAGTGGAGAATTTAGCAGCTAAAGAGACAGATATTTTGCTCAGGAGTTTGTGGAGACCAAAACAGAAGAGTGTGTATTTGACTTGCGCATATCAGGTGGCCACAAACATGACTCCATTAAAACAGTAATGGTGTTCTGTGTCTGCTTGATGTGTAAATAAGCAACTTCATGCTGGCAAATTTATGAAATTACCTATATAATGTGATACTATGTGTCAGCCCCCCCCCCCCAAACTATATATTTTTTTTTATTATTTGAAGGACAGTGTATAAATAAATAATTAATAAATATTCTACCTCTAATATCTGCCAAGCTCTGTAGTTTGATATCACATAATTATTTTGTAGATGAATGAATCTTGTTATTTCTGCTACACTGGTTTCTCATATACAGTATACATACTAAAGATAATGTCGAACTCCCTATCTGTAGAAGTACAGATATATATACACACATACATATACACACATACACACAGTGGGTACAGAAAGTATTCAGACCCCTTAAAATGTTCACTCTGTTTTATTGCAGCCATTTGCTAAAATCAAAAAAGTTCATTTTATTTCTCATTAATGTACACTCAGCACCCTATCTTGACAGAAAAAAACCCAAAAAAAACAAATGTAGAAATTTTTGCAAATTTATAAAAATAAAAAAAAACTGAAATATCACATGGTCATAAGTATTCAGACCCTTTGCTCAGTATTGAGTAGAAGCGAAAAAAGAGTGAAAAATTTAAAGGGGTCTGAATACTTTCCGTACCCACTGTATATATATATATATACACATACATACATACATACACACACACACATTTTAATTGCTAGAATAAAAATTGAAACACCAAATATATACTGTCGCTGTATTTTCCCATCAGTATGCGTGGCATTATGGCACAAGTTCCCAGTTCATTTCCACAGCTGGCAATATAGCAGTTTCAATGTAATGAACAGATGTTTATACAGAGCAATGATATTTACCATTCTGCTGTAGCGTCTCTATCAGCCGTCGGGCTCCGGAATTCATGGATGTGCATAAGCACAGCGTAAGTGTGTTGATATTGGTAATATCTCATCCCTTCTCCTCTAACATAGATGTGCAGCTAAATCTCTCCTTCCCCTGATGACTTCAACTGTTGCTTACATAAGCTGCTTCATCCTGCCGAATCTCCAAAACAACATCCAGACACAACGTGCGGCCGATCAATGAACATTGCCAGAAGCTATTCACATAGCAGGACAAAAAATAAAAATAAAGAAAACAGCAGAAACCTGACTGTAGAGAGTTAAGATGCAAAGCAGAGATATTTTATAATCTAGGACCTGTGGATATTAAAATGTGTTATTTTTTGTTTAAGAACATACCTGAAAGGTAATCTGTGACTATATGCTTGCACACATTGTATTTGTCTCCTGTTGATTGTGTGATTCAAGTGATGCCTCTATTCCGTTGTCTTCATATTTATTATTGTGTTGTTTTACCGTTTGGCTGGAGGACCATGACTCACTGAAATCACCAGATTGCAAATTGATTATTAACACCGAAAAGCACATTAGAATCTGGCAGTTTATCTCTGTTTTTTGTATTATTTGTGTGTATTATTGTAATCAGTTATTGGTTTAGACAATTTCTCACAGCAGTGTACTTGTTGATAGGGGGGAGTAGCTTTAAACAGCCGGGGTTTAAAAACCTGAGAGGGAATACAAGAGGAGATATTCTAAGTCTCACTGACTTTGTTTGAAGAACATAAACATGACTTTCACATTTTAAATGATTTTAAAGCTGTAACCATTTGTCAAATTGACAATCAAGAAATAATTGCTGGCATACATTTTGATTTATTATTTAAGTAATTCAAATGGTTTTTTAGGATAAAACACCAAACATTGCCCAGTTCTATCTTCTCATTCATAAACCTGAACATAATTATTGGTTGCAGCCCTAAAAAAAGATCACATTCAATTATCTTTAGTTAAAATATATGAAATATCATCCTGTTTTTAAATGTAGTCCAAGCTCTACTCTCATATGCATGAAAACTTAAAGATGTAGATCATGAGATCATAGATTATTTCTTATCTCTGTATGTTTCAGAGTTTGAATACACCGTGACCCCCCAGGTTTACTGTTCATAGCTCCAGCGGGGAAAGAGACCCACCTTTTAACCCAAGTGCGCTTCCCTCCAGTCATCTTATTAAGTAGTCATCTGCCCTGCTGTTTGATGGGCAGTTACCTTGTGGTTTGTGAGTCCTTATAGGATGCTAATTAACTGGAATGACAAGATAATTATGTGCTGCTGAATGGACCCATATCACAGTTTTTAATTGATTTAGCAATACAGAGCAACCCCCCCCCCCCAAAATATTCAATCAAGGATCATCCCTCCGCTGAATTTGCTCAACCACAAGCAATCCAAAACTAAATTGTATTGTGCTTTCCCATGGTTTTCAAAATGTAATTGATAAACATGAAGGGTTTAAGACAGATATGGCAGGTTCCCTAATAAGTGATTCATGCACTGTATGTGCCCCATGTCATTTCAGATTAAGCATTAAATAATGAAGTAAAACAAGGACATATCGGGGGAGAAAAAGTGCAGAAATGACTCAGTGACAAAATCCAATACTATAAGCTTAATAATATATGGCAGCCATAGAGAGAGATCATATTGGCATACATGTCATTTTTTAATATAGAGAATAAATTAAATTACGAACACTATATATTAAAACTAAACCCAACATAACACATTCAAGTTGGACTACATGGAGGGAAATAAGTGGATCGAACAATTACTTGATTGTCAGAAAATTGGGAGGAATTTTAACCATCGATTTGTCATTTTTCAAACAAAAATGTCAAACATTCACTAGGTCCAGCTCCGAATATTTCGGAGAATATTTCTGGGCCTTGGACTGTTTGTCGGACAAAACAAGCAACCTCTAGACTGCAGCTTGAAAGTTAATTTACAAAAATCTAAATGCATACAACATAATTCATACAAATATTTTGAGTTTTCATCCCCAATTAGTAGGTTTTTTGATCCATTTAAAATATCCTTCACTCCTTTCAAATGATGACTATGGCTTATTTTTGTTAGTCATCCGTAAGTCAACATTTGGCGGCCAACCATTAGTTCACGTCCCTGGTTGCTTTCTCTACGTTAAGCAGGCAGTGCAGCATGAAATGCAAGGGGCATTCCATCTCACACCTCTTCATCTGACATCAAGGATAATGGCCTCTGTCAGCCTGTTAAAGGTTGGTCCAGCAACCCCTCTGTCACATCCTGCATCAGCCTGTATTTCCATAACCTTGTCACGTTTATTGCTGCATAAATCTGTGTAAGGTCAGGCAAGTCCTGGCAGTGTGGATAGTAACAGGGCATGAGGTTAATTAAAAGACTGTGCAGATGAACCCCTTACACCTCCATACCCAAAAGCACCACCATAATTTTTGTCAACCAAAGAATAAATTGCATGTGAAAGCTTTGATGCACACCAACGCCCAGTACTGAACACTTAAACCCAGTGCAGCATGTAGTAGATCCATGAGCAATGTGCGCTCCTTCTTTCTAGGCAGTTTTGTCTGCCACTACGAGTTATGCTCACCTCCTAGTAATGGTTCCTCCAGGCTTGAAATTAGCACAATTTACCCCACTCCGTGGCACGTCTTGGTGCTGAAAACTAACCAGTTGCGCCACTCCCGGCTCCTGATAAGCCCACACGATGGAGCAAGCCAAGGACATAAGCGAATATAAAAGTTGTCAGCGTACATGACCAAGTAGTGTTGTGTGAAATGACTTTAGCCCGACATTGTTAACGCTGAGCGGGCTGCCTCCGCCATGCTCGATAAAGGCAAATAAAAGGCCAGATAAAGCCCTGATGGAATGCAGTGTATGTGTGGGTGCAGGGGTATAAAGTTTGCCATCTAATCCTTGGCCTCTATTATAGCCAGTGTTTAGCAATACAGACACCCTGTGCTCCATTCACCCTTGAAGACTTGCTCCTTCTGTGTCACTCTCACATTCTATCACTATCAACTTGCACAGACAGATGGTACCCATACACAAAAGACACAAATAGCTTCAAGAAATCCTCTTTGTTTATTCATTTTGTTTTATTGATTATGTGAGATTTTCTTTTCCTATATTCACTATCATCCACACAAACTGCCTCAAGGTAAAAGTGTTCCAGCAGTATAATGTACCATGTAATTGCAACGTCTGTCAACCTTTGCCGTTAGGCAACAGAGGAAGGACCCAAGTGCAGACAGACACGGAGGTTCAAGCAGTTTGAATGGTTTATTGAAGGCAAAAACGTACACGCAGGAAATCAGGAAGCAACACTCACAGACAGGACAACTCAATTACACAGAAGGAACAGGAAAACTGACACTCTAACCAAACAGAGGAAAGGGACCAGTAAAGATAAGGAATTTACAAACGAGGAAATCAAGGGCAGGTGAGTGGAGCAGGTGTGTATAATCAAAGAGACACAAGGGCACTAACTGAGGAAACAATAAAGAGAATTTCAAAATAAAACAGGAAACAGAACAAAACTCGACAGAACATAACATTGTCCCTGTTTTGAGTGAAACTGGGGACCATTGTCACATGTCATCTGTCTTTTTGTGCTAATGTTTAATGTTGCTCTAAACTGTCCAATAAACAATGTTATCTTCAGTGGGATGTGTTTGGGAAGGGTGATCAACAGAGGTTTAAGCCAGGGCCAATCCAGCCAGCCCTAGAGAGAAGAGAGAAACCATAGACATGACAAAACCATAAGTCTATTTGATTAGGACATTCTCACTGCTACTGCTGGCCATGTGCGTGCTAATTAGCACGAGTACAATTCATTACCCAGGGAGACATGGGATTATGTCTCTGGATCACTCAGCAGCTAAAAGTTTTGACACTCTCTAATTTAACAGATGGAGAGCTCACTTAACTTTGCCAGATCCCTATAGGCAAGTGGTGTTAGTAAAGGGAGGGGGGATCATGCAATTGTGTTAATGTGTGTGTATAAGTGAGAGACAGAGAGAGAGATGAGGAAAAAGCGTGTTTGTGTTGCAGACACTAATTGTGTTTGATTGGATCAGCAAAAAAAGCAGCTGTTTCACAGCAGTAGAAACTACAGCGGATATAGTTTCATATCGCATCACAAATCATCCGACATGTACACACGGAAGAACAATGTTATGTGACGAGAGAACATACTGGAATAAGACTAATTTCTCATTATTTTTGTTTGACTGCATTTTTGCAGTATGAACTTCAAGCAGACATGCTTGTGTGGTCAAATGTTAGGTTTGTGCGCAGAGCACACACACAGACACACACACACACAGACAAACCCTCATAGCAAAGTGTAGGAGTAACCTTTAAGAGAAGCGCTCAAGTGATTAATCATATGTATGTTCAGAGAGGCAAATGCCAATCAAAGACATGGATTTGCCCTACATCAGCACCATTGTTTGTTCCATTTTTATCCTTACCTTTTACTAAGCACTGTGTTATTTATCAAAAACATTTGTATTTGTCTGAAATAATTAAAATATTAACAACAATGTCATATATAATATATAGATAGGGATACAGTCATAGGAATCTGGCTGTGTGTAAGTGCACTAAGAGCAACTTAAAACCGGAGTCAAATTCCTTGTACACGTACTTGGCCAATAAAGCTGATTCTGATGAAGTGGTTACAAAAAAAAGCAGATTGGAGCAGGAAAGAAATGCATTGCTGCCGGTAGATAGATACATCAAAGAAATCATGCAATAAAGATAATTTTGTACCACAATGACAAGTGCAGAGAATGGAGATGTGTAAAAGGAAGCAGAGGTGGTCTAACACTCTGTCAAATGTTTGAGTCAAATACAAATAGATGGCTAAAACTAGCCTATTATGAATTATGAAAATACAATATTTTGTACAGACTGAAGCTTTTATTCTAGTTCAAAAGTAGGAGTAAAAATGTTTTACTTTTATCTTTCACTGAAGTCCACAATTTTACTTTTACCAGTTTGATGAATATGAGCCCAGATTTTATGTGAAAAAGACAGAAGTGATTGTATTTGTCTCCAGAACAGTAATTGATCACAGGCAAGATGACATATATGGCTATCATCTGGGTGTGCCCTTGGGGCCTATATTGATAATGCATTCATTTAGAGAGCTCATATTGAAGGTCTACTCCATCCTGCTACTGCTGATGTATTCTTTATGAGGATGTAGGTGTTCAGTCAAAGTTTAGTTTCTCTTATATAATCCAGTCCTAGAGAACATTATAGGATACAAAATGAAAGCATAGTATGGTAATTTGTCTGAACAACTGAAATCTCAAATTAATCATCTGGTACGCACTGCTGTGAAGATAATCGAATATCCACCTCTTCAGTCCATTTACTGAATGAGTTGCCTGATATTGGACAGGCAGCAAAGAAAATAGTGTCTGACCCTGCATTCATATACTTTGCTCCAAATTATGTGTTCTGATAAAAGTTTCATGCTCCCTCAGTGCAAAACAATTCATAGCTATGACAGTGAAGCTTCAGAAGTAATGTGAAATGATGGTTGCAGGCTTTATGCAGAATGTGAATGCACAATAAAAAGCAGATGAGAAGATAATGTGTACATTTGTGTCGGACTCCAGGACTGAAATATCTCAACAGCTACTGGATGGACTGCTATTATGCTTTGTAAAGACTTCTGGGTTCCAAGACAATGAATCTTCCTGACTTTGGTGATCCATGAGCAGCTGGACAATTTTGTTTTACAGTGAAATGTCGCAACAACAACTGGATGCATTACCAAGACATTTGTATCAATAGAATTGTAATCTTATATACTACAATAAGTTGTAATAGCTTTTCGTGATCCAATTACTTTTTATTTAGCATCATCCCCAAATTTAAAAAAATGCATGCCAAAATATCTGCCAGCTTGTTTGCTCACTTGACTTCAATTCAATTACATTAAAAGCCATTTGTTGTTATTAGCCATAACAATCGCAGCCACAGCAGCCATTTTCATAGGTTGGTGGTCTATGGTGACTGTTGAGGGTGAAAAGTTTGCAGCGGTCCACACTCAACTTTCTGACCATTTTGTGTACATCATCTAAGTACTCATAGTATACTGCATTTTGCCAAACGACACATACACTGTGAACGCACTTATGCACTCAAAATATTATGTGTAAGTACAGAAGTACACAATTTAAGACACAGCTCAGGATACGATGTGTTGCCCTACAGAAGAGTAAAGTACATAATATTGTATCATGTGCAGCTCTGTATCATATTAAATTGTAGTGTGTGTTGAGACAAAAAAAAGGAGAGAGAAATGAAAGTAACATTACTTGATTTGCTAACATCCTGTACATCTAAGGGCTTATCATAAGGGCAGCTATATATACTGGATGTGCACTAGTGAACAGTTACACAGACTGTTGTGTTAACGTTCTGTGTGATGTGTGTGGCCAAGTGTTAACTATGTACTTATAACCTTCACAAGCTAGGTGAGTCTGGAGAGTTGATCACACTGGAATGTGAATGGCCTCTTTCTCTATCAGAACAATTTTATACAGAAAGACTTTGTATAATGAAAGATAACACAGTTTTGAATGTACAAACCTTTCAGAACAATGTTTCATGTATCGTTGTCCATATTCGCCCAAACATGTCTCATATCTTAACATAGCGTTCTGTGTTCAGAGAATGTTGGGGGACACTGGTAGCAACATTTTTGAAAGGGGGCGGTGAGGTGTTCTTGGGAGGTGTTTGAGTTTACACCAAAGATTCACGACAAGAGGAGTTGAAACTTGCAAATACAGTCTGCAACATTCCAAAACAATGCAACTAGACGAGACGGTGTATAATTTCCACACCATGACTCTTTACATCAGTATTTCTGTCAGCTCCATGCTGCCTTCACCAGAAGTGGACATCAGAGAATCATGTAAGAGATATGTATAAAATTTCACCAACCTGCCATTTACTGTCAACTCCAGGTCAACTCAAGAAAATGGACACTCTCTTCCTTGGTATTCCCATTGGAGGAAATTAAGAGCATTCATTTCTACACCATGAATGCTGTGGTTACAAATTTACAAGAGGGATATTCCGTTGTCGGACTTCCGGTGAAAGCAACTTCGTGTCTAGCATCCAGACACATATTAAAACAGTATTCAATTCCCCTGACTTTGTTGGCATGGCTGCATACAAGCTAACGTTGCCAAAGCATATTAACACAACCTATACAATCATCATATAAAAATCTATATTAAAACCAGACACCTGCCACCTGACAAGCTGAAGCATAGCAACGCCATCGGCCGTCTTGATTCCAGCTGAGACGGCGTTTACTGCTGCAGTGTTTCTCTGCAGCTTTCTAAAACTGTTTCATCTAGTTGTGAACTTTAAGTCTTCATTAAACATCTTTAACAAGTCTACAAATGAAAGGTAATCTGAAATCCCAAAACATTGGACATTTACCAAGTTCAATTTGCCTGGAATAGCACAAAATAATGTCAGACCAAACTCCATTTACAAATCTGCCGAATTTATTCTGTCCTATTTAATGCCAAAAATATCAATTTTGGATAATAAGTGACATGTGTGCATTATACACATTAATTAGAAGACTAATTAGCAATAAAATAGTTTAAAAAATCTGCACCGAGAACAATTTGCTGGTTACAGTCATTGCAGGTGTCTGAGGCTCTTACCGATTACAGCATCCTCATTTAAGACCAGCTGAGAATAGTTAAGGCCGACATGGATGTGTGATGCAGCCCTGTCAGGTGGACCTGACCGAATGTGAGCCCGCTATTCAGGTGCGTCATGTTGACATCCAGTGCGACAACGAGGCCTAGGCTACTTTCCGAACCTCTGGCTGGGGCAGCATGTGGGTCAAATAAGCCCAGCGTTACCTGGCTTTTCTGCTCCCTGGGAAACTAATGAAGAAGATATTCCTATTGGCCTGTTAAAATCAAATCTGTTATTTGACATTCAGTAATATTCTTTAATAAAGATATAACACATAACAATGATAATAATAATAATAATAATAATAATAACTAAATGCATATAGTGGAAATATAATAAATAATAATCAGAATACTAATCATTATGATTTGACATTCAGTGACATGCTTTTTTAATGATACTGTATAACACAGAAAAATAATCAACATTAATATTCAGGGAAGCTTACATTTTATTTGATGGGGGGCAGTAAGGCACCTTGTTAGTGGACAGGGGGGCGCTGGCCCAAAAAGGTTGAGAACCACCATCTTAACACATAAGCAAAATAGTTACCATCTGAATAAGATGCGAACACCGTTCTCTCTGATTCGGATTTTCTTGATAAAATGGAGATGAACTGAGTCATTTATCAATAAAGATTCTGGGCTACTGAGGAAAAAACAAACATAGACATCCATAGATGATATCTGAGGTGGCATTGACAGTTTGTATATTGTGCATCTTCCATGACAGATGAAAACACAAGATTGATTATTTTTCTTCTGTTCCTGTTTTTCCTCTTCCCAGTACCAGCTGAACTCTCCAACCCTATGAGGGAAACGAGCAGTAGCATCTTCTCCTCAGATAAAAAGATATGCTTGTGCAGCTTTAAAAAAAAAAAGAAGAAGAACATGCATTCACGCTTTTAAATTTTGAGATAACAGAAGTAAGAGCTGAGAAAGGCCAGACATGATTCACAGTCTGACCAACTTGCCAGACTTGTCTGTCAGGCAAGGCTAATATGCTAATGTACAGTATGGGCTTCAGACAAATGCAACCATGGCCGCAGGCTGTGGAGTCCTTTTACATATATAATATCCAATACTTGGCTAAAGGTTTTGCTACAGAAATAGAAAAAAGTGTATTAAAATTGACCAAGACTGTAAGGACTAGGTATTTTTCTCTTTTTCTGTTTGTATCCTCTCTTTATATACATTCAATTAAGTGCTTAATCTGGCATTCAATGTCACTTCACACCTCTCACATGGAGCATCAGATCTCTCACGACTTGTACTTAACGTCTCCCTCGGTCATGCATGACCACTAATTTAATTGACCACCACTCACAATAAAGAGGCAAAATGTTCAAGGAGAGACCGCCTTTATCAGACTTGTCTTTAGAATAAAGTTTCACATTGAGATTTCCTCTCAAATTTAATTAGTGTCTACCCTCCCTCATTAGAGGCTCATTTTTTTTCGCTCCTCGTTTCTCTCTCGTGGCCTGTTGCATGCGTTCATGCTCTCTCTTTCCCACTCCATCCTTCTTCCCTTTAGACCCTTGTCATTCAGTCAGACGCCTCCTAAGATAGCTGTTCTTGTGCTCAATGATTACTTAAGATCTGACATTAGTGCAACTGTCACTGATTATGAAGAATTAGCTCTGCTTCTGGTATACTCCAGTGAGCTATAAAGCCCACTTTAGAGCGGCTTTTTGTCTGCTGCAGTTGCTTTGTTTTGAAAATGCGTCATTGCCCTGTCCCTTGAATACTGATAGGGGTTGTAGCAAGGTACAACACCATCTTGATCAAGTAGTGTGCTGGCCAGAGATTTTTATTTGTAGTTGGACACAGAAGAATTGTAGTGGAGGAGGCTTATAAATTGAAGAACTGGCAATAGTGCTGACAATTGTAGCTGGAATACCAATGCAATTTTGAGCTGAACTCCACCTGTGGTTGGATTTTATGGACCTGCGGTTGTGGTAGAGGGTACGCTGGATTATTTTGTTTATCTGCTTATCAGTGAAATTACTTTAGAAAGCATGATGCAGTTTTTAAAACATTCACATTGTTTTTCACTTACACACTAAGTAGTAAAACTTCAATCATTAGAACTTTTTCAACACCAAGGTTACACAGTGCTTCAGTTAGAAAAACCCCCAAATCAAACCAAAAGTACTTACAACAGGGGTAAAATGTTCTGTGATAAATTGTCTGCTCTTACCATTAGTCCATGCTCATATGTGGCTAATGAAGCTATAGCTATACCTCTATTGTTATCCAAAACCTGTGAAATACATGTAAATGAGGCAAAACACTGCACTGGGCAACATGAACGTGGTCACTGGAGTTTATTTTGATTTATTTCCACATGCACTGGCCTGCTGCCATAGACACTCACTATGCACCAAATATTTATTAATCCACAGCTGAAAATACTAGCTTTACAATAATAAAAACACACTATTTACTCCTGTTTTAGTCAAAACTACAGTGCCTGGATGTTTAAGGAAATGACTAAGACTTTTTTTGGTTCAGTAGGAACCACAGACAGTATATGAAAATTGGAAGGTTTTGAGAGATGGACTAACACATTGTTAGTTTTGGTCTTTTCATGAGATTTGTTGACGATACTCTGTTGACAGAATACAAACAAAATATCGAATAACATCAGATTTATCCTTTAAGCAGGAAATCTCACTTATTTAAAAGTACAATAAACTTTCTTTCTTCCTAATTTTCAAATGTAATAATTGATAATAGCTCAAAATGTACTTTCTGAGATTGTATGTCAAAGTTCTGCAGTATTGCTTTTCTAGGTCAGACGCAAAGGTGATTTTAAAAAGAATGTGTGTTGTGCTTGAATTTCTTTGCTCTGTGGAGTTTTCTTGTAAATACGCAAAAACCCGTGTTTCTTACCAAAAACACATTGTGTGTATCCAATTGTGTATCCACAATGTGTTGAATGCATTTCCTTCCTAGGTTAAACACACATGGTATTTGGTCCATATTCACTATTATGTACGTTAGATATCAGTAATCATCTTACCTGTAAGCAAATTCAAAGTCATTTTCTCACATTAATTACTTTTCAGATTTTACTTAACATGGTATGAATGCTTAATATATTACAGCCAAATGGGACATTTAATGTCTGAACAATGTCTTTAACAAATCTGGTGACATTTAAACATACAGCTACACAGAATTAAACATACAGACATTGTTCTTCTATTTAGCGGTTGCCACAATAATTACTCAAGAAAACCCAGATATAATTTAAGAATAATGCATATGCTATACTTGTATTGTAAGAACAAAGGTACATGGTTAATCACCTGGAAAGACCCTGTCAATGAGGAACAATGCCGTAGGGTGGTTCACGCATGAGGCTCACGAGAGCCTTAAAAGGACCCTCTCGATGTCAGCTTAAACAGATGGTGGAGGGATTGTGTTACATTAATGAAAGGTCCCTGCTTCACTTGAGGTATCTGTCTTCCTGACAGTTCATGTCCCTGTTGAAGACTTATCAAAGTTTCCCCATCATTTTTAAAGAAGTTTCATGTCACCTCCATTGCCAAGAGCACTCATTTTTAACATCCTCAAGGCCAGTCGAACGAACATGCGGTGATTATGACACTTTAACCCCTCAAGGGAGACAGCAGCACGTAACTCGATGAAAAACACATACAAGCTCAAAAGTTTCACACACACCCACACAGATGAAAACCTCTAAAATGGGCAAAATGATGTAACATATCTTGGGGAACAGCTTATATTCCATTCAATATCCATTTTCTGGTGCATTTTACTTTGTTTTTCACACTTTTCTGGCAGCCACAGTTGTGAAATAATTGTGGAAATCTGTATTATGTAAATGTAAATGTAAAACAATGTAACCAATGTAACCTCCAAATATGTTTGGACTGCACAAAGAAGCAGAAGCAGGGAATTTCATCAGTCCACGGGAGGTGGTGCATGTATTAGGAAACAAGGTGTGCCAAAAACAGTAGGATGAATATGACTGACATGTTCCTTTCTTTGCTTAAATGTAAACATGAACCCTTTCTGCATACAAGGCACCAGGGAAAGGATTGCAAACTGCTTGTTAGCCTCTTAGCACCTAAAGAAATGTTCTACTATTAAATCAATATGACAGGCAATTCTGCTGCCTATCTAAAATGATAGAGTCTAAGACAGCCTGGGGGAAAATGACTGATTATATGTTTTGGCTCTTTTTGCTCATGTGTTGCTTGTGGGGTCTTTTAACTAGATTTTTTTTGTCAGCTGTTGATGATTGAAAGATTAAAGTTAGAGGAATATACTTATCTGGTCAGCTGAGTGTGATTTGTTTATCCATTCTGTCATGTTTGGAGCAGGCTGAAACATTTGTCCCACAGCCAGCTACAGAGTGTTGGTTTTCAACTGCAGCTGTGTATGTAGATCAGTATGTATTATTACGCTGCTGACAAAATGCACTTGTGAAGTCCGCCAAGTGCTGGCAGTTGTTTGGCTGGATTTTGATGTTGCCAAGAATGTGCAAAAAGACATCAGATTGTTAGAATACAGAATACAAATAGACATGTATCAATATCTAAAATACATTTCATGGAAAGGATAAGATCATCAGTTCACAAACCTCTACATATACATTACATTGCATTTAGGCATTTAGCAGACGCTGTTATCGAAAGCGACTTCCAAATAAGAGCTTTACATAAAGTGCATAGAACCATGATGGAAAACAACAAGAAGTCTCATCAGACTTTTAAGGGCTGGTGATGAATCACAAGTGCTATAAGTAAGTACATCGCTGCCAATGGCAGAATCGAAAAGAGCATTCAATCTAACAGATTATCTTGTAAATTATCAAAAACAATACATTCAAACTACAATACAATTCCATTATAATATCGTACAATATGCTATACTTTATAGAAACAATTTGTCATTTAAGTGCTGTTGTATTCCCGGAACAAATGAGTCTTTAGTCTTTTAATTCCTTCGTTTCATTTTTTTTCTTCAATTCAACAAGGACATTCTTTCATTACCTGATTTCAAACATTTGCTTCTTGAGTCATTCTTCAAAATTATTAATATAAGCTTACTATATTGTGAGAGTTTTCGATAACGTTTGTCGTCCAGTGTTTGTCTTTGTCTACACATAAAAAAACAAAACATTTTCATCCAGGGTGAACTGTCTTTTTTATAAAGGCTAGCTGAGCAGAAATACAATATAGTGACTAACCCTAACCCTAGCCCTTATTTTAGGTAAATATTTTACATGTTGCAGTGTTGTCCCTGGTTAACAACCCTCCATACGCCCATGCTTATACATTGAACACGTTTGGTCACCCCTTCCTCTAATGGTTTGGTCCGTTTCTATTTTTGATTTTCTATCAGTGAAGACTCACTGAACGAATTAAGTACAAACAACAAATCCTATTCGTTCATGAACGTTAAAATCACCATAAGGCGTTTGCGAACCGGTGAACGAATCTTTTATGTGAACTGAAGCGAAAGATTTGTGTCCCTGAAGGAAATTGCAATTACCATCACTACTGCCTATATGGCACTTTGAGTGAACTCCACTGCAAGGGCACCCTACATGGCACCTTTTCTTGCACAATGGGCCACCACCTAGTGCTTTATCATGCATTATCTACCAAATGGGCATCCAAAAGGGCACTTTTGCTGCATTTATTTTTCAAAACAACCATGGGAGCCCCAAGGGATTCCAAATCAAGATTGTTTGTTGTGGTAATGTTAAAATAATTATTAATAATTACTTCCTTTCAGAACCTGCTTTAGTTTTTGTTCCTCTATGCGTTTTCTGAGCCTTACCACAGTCTGACCTGTGGAGTTTTCTTGTAAAGAAACAAAAGTAATATTTACATAGTGTTTCTCACCAGAACGCATTGTGTGTATCTTTGATATGTTAAAAACATGTCAAGTTAATTTCCTTTCTCACAAAACATTTGCAAAGCATATTTTGTGGGTCCAGCATTGTTTCCATCTATGTTTACTAGCTTGCAGTCTTCTTCTTCTGCGCCTTTGCTGGCACATTGCAGCATATCTTTGTGGGTTACCGCTTCCTCACAAACTTAGTGAACCAGAATTTTAATAAAAGCTTTTATTGTGTTTGTCAAAGTCTGGTTGCCAGACAAAACTTACAAAAGTTATCATTCAGTTTCTACCACACATTTATACATTTCTGTGCAATTCTGAGTTTACACTGATAATCCTGTCACGTATTCTTAAGTAAAACAAAAAGATATCCGGGTCAGAGGAACAGGGGGTCAACAACATAAATATTTGACTTGGTGGAGGGGCAACGTAATTCAATTATATACAACAGCTTAAGTCACAAAAATACATTACATACATTAACCAGACAAAACCAACCGTTTGCCGCTTCAATTCTCCAAATCAGTCAGAAATCCAGTTGTTATGCAGAGAGATATTTACAGATACTGTAAGTGTTCAAAGCACAATATTAGAGTTCCTAACTCAAAAAAAAGTAGTAAAGAAAGTCATAAACTTTCAAATGCAAAAAAACTGATTCCATTCCATAACTGTTCAGCTAGAGCTGGAACTGATGACATTTGTGCACTGAGGTTCACAGAAGGAGCCAAAGCGCCCATAGATGTCTTTTGCTCGAACAGCAAAATGGTAAGTGGAGCCAGACTGGAACTGGGTCAGCGTACAGGCCATAGGCAGAGGAAGGGCCTTTACCTCCCCAATCTTCTTCCAGTGCTGCTGTGCTGCATTGCTGTTAGAGTTGTCTTGATGGAAGGCATAGAGGTGATAGCTGTCTACAGCTGCACAGGTCCGATCAGTTTCTGCCACACACCAGGACAGCACTATACCGGTCTGACTTGGCACCAGCTTCAGCTGAGGTTGCTGAGGAGGTGAGGACCGCTCAGCCTCTGGGGGCAAGCGTGGAGGTGCGGGTGCAACGGGGAGAGGGGGCAGTGCCATGCTGGAGCCTCGGGTTGGCATACTAGTGGTTACAGTGCGGGGTTTCATTGGAGAGTCCTATAAAAAGTAAAAACTGTTGTCAGGAGTTGTTCCTCTAGCAAAAGGAATTAAAAAATGTTTGTGGTGCACAAAGACAACTTGACTAATGGTGGCTTTATATGGAGCCTGTCAGCATAAGATCCACATATTTTACATTTAATATCATATACAAATAACAGTTACACAAGACTTAACAGATAAGATATTGAAAATATGTAAAATGCGGTTCTAAATACTCACCAGTTGGGGGCGGTGGTGCACTGTCAACTGAGGATTGCTGGAAGTGTTCTGAGTGCTTTGAGGGGACGACCTTGCTCCTGCACCTGAGGACAGAGCACACAAGAAAATTACAGATGTATAATGTGTAAAACACACAATATATGTTACGTTTTTTTTTGTTTTTCTTTATATAATTGTGCCCAACAGCCAGGATGAATAGTAGAGGTGTATGCGTTTGTCACAATTTTAAATGCACATGCAAAAAAATTTAAATCACGCCCTCAATATAACGTGTGGTCTTACTGATGGGAATGCTGATGACTGGGTTGGGACGCTGGGTAGGTGAGGGAGCTGCAACAGTGGCATTCTTCACTCCTGTCACTGGAGGACAAATAGTGTAGCACAATTAGACTAAAGGCTGATTTTCAATAGAGTATGTGTTACGGTATATAAAACAAGTCATGAAAATAATATCTACTTAATTGTATGAGGGGGGTAACACTTCAAAGTTACCTTGTACATCATCGTCGTCCTCAGTGAGATCGATGACAGAGCCTTTGGGTCGTGCCCCTGGAGCAGCTGCTTTAGCTAGAGTGGATCCTGCAGCTTGGTTGTCTGATAAAATACAGAAAGAAATGTCGATATAAATGTTGACATAACCTTAAGAAAAGAAAAAGCCAGCGACACGTCATTATTCTTTGGCCAAGACATAGGCAATCAATCAGGCAACACAGGCTGTTTGCAGTGTTTCCGGTGAGATTGCGCAGAAAGGCACATTGCTGTTTAAACAATGATAATACACATTATAAATGTCATATGAAACAAGGAAAGCCGAGTGTGATGCCTTTACATCTCATCCCGACATTTCCGGTACTGACCAAATGATCAACAGCTTGATTTTAACAAGTTGCTGGTTGCAGCGGAAACATGCTAAGTACCACAAACAGCTTTTTAATCCAAGTACACCCCCACCTGTCTTTGATGTCAGAGAAGTCCCTTGTGGTGGCCCTGGAGCAGTAGAACCTGTTGCTGCCGGACCAGAGGTTGCAGGCGAAGAAGCCGAAGACATAGCTCCTGCTACAGAGACAGACTGTGCCGGCGTCCTGGCTGTGGTCACGGATACCCCTGCGTTGGGCGTAGTTATCCCCCCTGTGCCCCCCTGGTACACAGCACGGGCAAGAGAGATCTGGCCAGTGGAAGCCTGCAGTGCTGAGACAGTGACAGCAGTTGGTGTGCAGGCTGGTGCCGTGGTGATGGCTGGAGCAGGCTTGAGTATGAAAGTGGCAGTGGAAGCAGTGGTTTTGGCCTTATTGAGTGAGCTGGCCGCAGACAAAGAGGAGACAGGGATGTTGACCAGTGTCCCTGCCTGTCCATTAGTCATTGATAAAGGCAGCTGGATGAGGAGCGGCTGGCCCGTAGCCATCATGCTGCTCCCAGTTGTCTTCAGCAGCAGGGTGCCTGTGGGACTCTGAGTGGTGATGCCAGTGGCCAAGGTGGAGGCAGCATTAGAGGTGGAGGTGATCAGCTGGAGGATAGGGGCCTGTGTAACCATGGTAGTGGAGGTGGGTGTTGGGGCTGAAGCTGCGACAGGGGCTTGCAGAGCTGACATGACTGGATTTGCTGAGGAAAACAGGGAAAATGCCTTGTTTCAGAACGTGACAGGAGGCGTCACTGAGATTTTCAATTGAACAGCAGTGTCCCTTTGTTCATCTGCTCATTACTTACAGTCAACTAAAGGTTGCAAAAACCATTTTAGCCATCATTATATCCATTATTTGCTGGCATGGATCATGGCAGTTAAAATCATATACAATTGGCAAAAGACATTCAATCACATGCGTGCACACATCTAGTGTAAACTTGAAGGATAGGGCTTTTTACATTTCTGTTAATTGTCAATAAATCCCAGTGTTGGTCCATTTCTCAGCACTCTAATGATTGTCTCAGCACATCTGTGGCACCTAGCTCCATGGCATTCATTCCTACTGAAAACTTACATTTTTTTTTTAAAAACAGGTCACAAATAAACTTTTGTGCTAGTCGTAGTCGTTCTTTGCAAACAAAGAGTAATCAGTTTGATCATTGGTTGTTAGTATGATCAAATCCTAGTTGGTGTTGGTCTTTTAGAACAATTACTTGCACTCTGGAACGAAACATCCAGACAGGAACCACATAAACACGAGAAAACATGAGAAAACTCCACATGGAAAGGAACAGGACCAAGAATATTTAAAACCCACAACTTTGACACTGCTAACCATTGTTCCTCCAGTTATTCTATTAAAAGGAAAAGACCAACACGACATCCAGGACACAGAAAATCCTGCTACTTACCAGCTGTGATGGACGAAGAAACAGTTGTTGGAGTCTGCTTTAGCTCCATGGATGTCCAGACTGGCCTGTTTAGAAAGATTGATTCTGCTTAGAGCCGTTCAAACTTAGAGACGTTTTTCCACAATGGAAAGAAAATTGAATGTGGTATGTTAATTTCATTTTATTTAATTTCATACAGTCAATTTTTGAACAACTTGTGGGTTACATAATTAAAGTAAATTTCTAAATTTTCATTAAATCTTTTATCAGTACGCAAGTACAATGCTTTCAAGTGTGGTGCCAATTCCACAACTTCTTATGTACAGTACAAGTCACCAGGGCTTCGTATCCCTTTCAACAAGAAGTCAACTTTTTGAATGCTGCAGAGAATCTAAATGCAGTGAGTGATATTTGGACCAAATTTTTTGATACTTGATGCATGATGCACAATGACAGTTGTCCCAGTATGCTTCTGTATCTGTAACATAAGACTGTCAAAATGACACAACAGGTCTTTTATCATATTCTCGAAAAAAATCCGGTCTTCTCTTCACTCTAAGTATTTCATTGATAACGTCACGAATGTCTCTCCAGCGGTCACAAGACAGTACAGGGAATCGACGCTCAATGTACATCCTCAATGTCCTCCGTAAGTTCGTGGGCAGGGCCTCCTTGCCCATTAATCCGACATAGTTGACCTTTGCGACCCAGTCACAATAAATCTCATATGGGACCAAGTAGCGGAAAATGTAGGATGCGTAGCGGTCAGGCCGGGGATTCCCGGAGCTTCTCTTGCAGTTGTGGTACAGCACTTTCTCCAAGTGGGAAGTGATTGTGCGGAGTTTAATATCGGCTCGGCACTTTCCTTCACTGTATTGCGCCAGCTTTTTTGCCATGGCAATATGACGTGATATATCTTTGTCCTCTTTGTCCTCTTCCTCCTCCTTGTCCTCTTCCTCCTCTTCCTCCTCCATTTCCTCTCCTTCCTCCTCCTTCTCGACAGACAGTGCAGGAGTCTTACCAACAGAGGGCGCCACTCCCTCACTGGGCACCTCCGGCTGCGGCTCTACTGTCTGCCGACGCAGCACGCTGTTGGGAGGAGAGGTGCAGTTTTAACTACACACTGCACTGCCTGAGGAAACGCTCTGGCTTCACATTGTAGAACGTCACAAGACTCAGGACCTGGACCCATGCGGGGTTACTTTGCAGGTGCAAAACACAGACTGGCACGTGAGTTTGTTTATTCCAAACCAGTCTTAAGAAATATTTGGAGTGAAGTTACGAGTTTAAAAAGGTTGATCCTGACAAACCGAACAAGGCTCATGGAATCTTGGTTTCCAAAAAGGTATGGATTTGGAGGATGTAGGGATTCTTTATTCTGTCCATTAGTTTTAAAATCAGTCTCTAGTGATTACAGATAGCAACCTGGGACAATGTCAACTATTCACGCTGAGAACGGCTCCGTGTGTAGTACTGGCTTCAGTCCGGTATTGTCACGTTCATACAAAGGCCAAATTATATTCACACAAAATACCAAAGTGCATCAATCTAAATATTTTGTAACATGATAAAATAGTCTGGCAAACGTGAGCTTGCAATGAAGTGACTAAAATCAATCCCAAACCACCCTGAGAACCTCACTGCTAAATTCACAGGTTAACACATATAGTATGTGTCTAAATATGGGGATTTAGATGAGAAACTACTCTGGGCATGGACACACTTACCGTTGAGCTTGAGGGTTGTTTGCAACTGGTGCAGTCTTGGCAGCAGAAGCGGCGGCAGTAGCAGCAGCAGCAGCAGCAGCAAGCGCCTGCGGAAATCAGACAGCATACTGTCAGAACAGTTTCAAACTAAATCACTTGCATACCAGCTGCAAAGATTTTCACACGTAACAAAAGCAAAAACATTTCTTACCTCCTGTTTTCTTTTGTTCTCCGACGCCTGATTTGCCTCTCCAAACTTTTTTGCTAGTCGGGATATCTTGGCCTACACGAATGGTAGAGAGAGGAGTGGACTTTAGATTTAGACCATGAGACCTAACTGAGTGAATTTTGGCATCGCCCCAACTACACGGTACAAATCGGCAAGAGTATTTTATGATGCTATGTGTGTGTACTTTACATTACAAAGTTACCAACTACTTACTTGGAGTGTGTTAATGGCGGTTTGGTGTTTGGTGGCACAGTCGATCTTTTCTACTCTGTCTTTCAGCTCTTCAAAACGTTTGTCAAAAATTGTCAGTTCCAAGGCCCTCAACCGTTCATCCACTAGCTGTTGCACAATCTGGGGAAAAAACGAAAATGTCATTACTTAATGTTGTTGGGTTTTTTTTATATCCACTGGCATTAAAGCAGAGTTTAGTTGGCTTAGACTTTGGGGATAAGATTCTGTGCGGTAGGATAGTTGCATACAAACCTTTTCAAGTTTATGATGACTGCCAGCTTTTGCAGTGATTTTAAGTTCCAGTTGTGCCTCCAGCTCCTCGCGCTCCACCTTGGGCCTTTTCCCCTCTCTTTTTACAGTTTGTCCATCTTTTTCGTAACCCTCTGATAAAGTGCGCTTCAGTCCCGAGGTGGAGCCCCGCTCCTCTTGCACTACTTGGGAAACAAAGAAGCAAGCAGGCTAGCACCCTACGTGTGACATTCATTGCCCTAAATCTTTTATGCATAACATGCTATCTAGCACCTGTTATAGGTCAGTCTCAGTCACTCTTTGTCAAAGCACAGAACAAAAGAAATTAGTAAGACAACACTAAGAGCTTTTAAGGATTTGTGTCCAACTACAGATTTACAGTTCGTATCTTACTGTAGTTTTGCACCATTTCACCGTTGTCTCGGGAAACCAGTTAGCATAACTACATCCCCTTTCCAGTGAACCAAATCCAGGTATTTTTAAACTGAACTTTCCACTGGTTGTGTGAGCAATGACAAATAGGGTCTCCATCAGAAACTCTGTCCCTGCTAAATAAACATGAGTAAAGACAGGATCTGTTTGTGGTGACCCTTTGCATTACCCCCAAAAGCTTGCCATCGCAGACTAAGAAAAGATAATGCATAACTGAACAGAAGACAAGTTCATTATCTGAAGATCAAGCACTTATGTCTACCTTTCATGCAACATGAAATTATTCTTATTATTCTCACCATTTGATACTATACACTTTTGACAAACTGTGGCTCTGGAGTTTAAAGGACAAGGGCGTTTACCAGGCAGGGAAAATCTAACAAAAGATGTTACCGAGTTGGTTTTGGGAAGTGTAGGATCCAGTGTTTCTGGAGCTTTGACACAGCTTGGGTCAAATGCATAACTTTGTCAGACCGGCATTGATTTTGACCAATATCATTTAAACGATCAATTTAAATTAAATAATAAATTAAATTAATATAAATTATATCATATTAACAAGTAATACAGCCTGTCGAGCAGAGTTTATCTGTAATAACCTTGAACTCTACATACATAAAACTCTATATGTATAAAATATTGGATGACATAATTATTATTACCGCTTTGGGTTCGTTTCATTTCCACAGTTTAAATGCGTCAATATGGAGCAATTATCTTGAAGCTATCTGACACGATGTCCACTCTCTCATACCTGTATTAGATGGTGGAGTGGACGATGGCCGAGATGGCTTTGTGGTTTGTTTAACTTCAGTTTTTTCCTTTTTGGTCTTTACTTTCACAGAGTCCACCTCCATCTTCTCCTCATTTACTGATCCTTTCTTCACATCCTGTTTTTTATTCTCTTCTTCTTTTATGTCCTCCTCTTTTAATTCCTTTTCTTGTTTTAGATCTGTGCAAGAAGAGGATGCTGGACGAGACGAGGAAGGACAAGGAAGAGAGGAATCAGAAGTGGTAGAATTAGGGGAAGAAGGCTTTTTGTCTTTTATTTTGGCTTTGGAGACTGCAAGGTCCTTGGCTTTTATAGTGTCACTATCTGTATCCATTGGTTCTGTACAGTCAGATACTGGCGGTGGCACAGGCGAACATGGAACCGAACCTTTAACAGAATCCTTCACCAAATCCACAGCTGGGTCCTCTGTTGTAGTCTGTTCCTCCTGAGGAAGAGCATACTTAACCATTAATCAATTGAAAAGGTTTTAGATCCATCAGTCAATCAATCAATCAATCAATCCACATTTCAACATTAACCCTCACAGCCTGAACAAACCCAGTATAAATCCAGGTCACTGTGGAATGAATAGAAGTGTAAATATGCAACAAACTACTTCCTAAAATTTCAAAGCATTTACCCCTTTCTTTTCCATCTCTGGCATTGCCCCCGTGTCTTTTTCCTGCGTTTTCTTGGAGTCTGTTCGTGCTGGTGTAACGGACACATTTGACGAGGTAGACGAAGAACCCTTTTTCTCCTCCTCTTCCTCCCCCTCCATCTTTTTCAGTTCAAAGTTCAGAGTGTGGAATGGTGACGTGGGAGAAGTAGGAGCTTCATCCCTTGCTTTTGGACTTTGCGAGGAGGAAGGGGAAGGGGACAGATTCAGGGACAGGAAAGGAGCAGGAGAGTTCAGAGAGGTCGGAGAAGCCGGTGATGTAGCGCACGGGGAGTTTGAGTCCGAGATGTTGTTTTGATCTTTGTCCCCCACTTTTTCTCCATCCTCTTTGTGCGTGCCATTCATTAGAGGTGGCGAAGATGTGTCGGACAAACCTGGAGCAGCTGTCATCAAAGTGCTGTGAAGACTATCCAGTTGCTGTCGATCACTGATCTTCATGGTTTTCCTAGCACGGAAAATCTTCTTCTTTTCCTCTGTCACAACAACTTCCATTGCTGCCTGTGGGGTGACAAGAATAGATAGATTAGATGCTATCAAAGGGCATGAGGAATCTAGGAAAGATCTACAAAGCCAGAGCTGCAAGAGTACACAGTCACAGTATCTTCCGCTTATGAACTGTCCTGGAATTTACGCACTGCATAGAAAAGAAATGGCTGCAGAGTTTCATAGAAAACACTAGAGGTCACTGTAGAGCCCTATGGCATTCTTGTTTGGTCTTTTCTAGATGGTTCTTCGTTCACAGGGATCTGCACACCAAACTGGTCGATTCCCCAACAGCCCATTTTATTACTACATATTTGTCTTAGCATCCAAGCCGAATCAGACAGATTTGACTTGATCAGATTTGACAGATTTGCCTGATTACACATTGCTGTATCTGTCCTAAAGTGACAACAGTCGAGCTGCAGC
The DNA here is from genome assembly GCA_036023655.1 of Nannoperca australis. Lineage (NCBI taxonomy): Eukaryota > Metazoa > Chordata > Actinopteri > Centrarchiformes > Percichthyidae > Nannoperca > Nannoperca australis. Next base: position 35,109 of record JAVQJD010085153.1, on the reverse strand, counting down.
TCGTAAGCCAGAAAGACCTTTTTCCTGTCAGTCAGTAAAGCTTTAACTGCTCTGACAAATTCCCTTTTCCTAAATTTTCTGATTAACCTATGGGTTTCATGTTTACCTAGACCCCGATACAGGGAACAGAAATGACATTGAAGTTAACAACAGCAGCAACCCAACCTTCCTCCCATCCCCCCACCTTCCTATTGGTTCAATCCTCAGCGAATCAGAACGGGCAAATAGAGGCCATGCTGGCAGCAGTAAAGAAGTTATGCAAAACATGAAGGGTTTTCCATACATAGTTCTGATTGACACATTGTAGAAGTGAGGCTAGTTCTCATATTTTATATGTATTCATTTTAAATACATATGTGTGTTGTGATTTTATCTTGTTTTTATGGAAGTCTAACTAAACTAGAAATACATTAAAGATGTGTGCTGCAGGAGACTGTGCTTAGCTGCACTAAAAATCTCATTGTACATTAAGTAGCAAACAAGAAATATGATATATTATTAAGTAACATGTAATGCATACACTAATTACATCATCTATGAATAACTCACCTTCAGAACAAAAGGTTCCTGGTCATGGATTTACCACAGAATTCTTCGACAACCTGAGGGAAAAATACATGTATTTTTTAAAGTAAATTTTACATCATTGCTTCAAACTAGAAAGACAACATCAAGTATGTATGAAATTCACAAACAATGCAAATCAAAGTGTGACCCTAAATTTAGCTCCTCTGAATTAAGCAGTCTATCTTCGTCCACTGAGCTGTAACTGAGCCCTTGGCTTTCGAAATGAGATATTTATTTGTGCAGTCACTGTGAATTTCATCAAACAGGATGTACAATTATGTTAATGACAATAAAGTTTATTAATAATCGATTTTACACAAAATTACTTGAGTGCTATATCAGAATGTTACTACACTTTTTATGCAAGTGAAATGATTGCTGGTTCTTTTTGTAGTTTTAGCAGTTATAGCTAACTTTCTGTTGATTTTGTTTATTTTATGTGATAACGCTTTTGGACATAACAAATGAGCCATGATAATTTGATTCTGTAGAAGATCAAATTCTTATTCAGCATATTAGGAAAAAGACTGATTGAAAACGCATTAAAATGCAATATAACATAAAACGTATCAGGTGACTAATAACCTATTTGCAGGCAAGACAGCAGGCTAAGAGAACTCAGGTAGAGACGTGACATGCTAACCCAAAAGCACACACTAAGGTGTCGAAAGACAAAGATTCAAAACAGGGAAATGGCTTGGCACAACAGTGGTGTGCAGGAAAAAGGCTTTCGTTCAAGTCACTTTACCAACCCGCACTTTAGTAAAAGAGAGTTCTAGAATGTGCAGCCACATTTATTTTTTAGCTGTCAACATGCTGACTGGATTTCCTGTCAGTCTGTCAACACACCTCTAATGTTACAAGTAAAAGCGGACATATTCAAATGGTAGATAGTGCATGTAGTTAAATCTGTCTTTGGGTTTCAGCGTAGTAACACATCTTGTGAAGTTATGATTCAGGTAATCTTTAAAGCTGCTTCAGTTTTACACTGTAAAGTTGGTTAGCTTTACTGTTACTGCATTGCTGACCTGCAAGACTGTAGCCGACAGTAAAGGCCTTGTTTAATGTAGCCATGTGTATTTCGCAACTTGTCACGTGCATGGGAAAAAAATGCATCATTCAGTAAGAAGACTGATCCGGACCAAGTGTATACTTTACAGTGTAAAGCTGAGTCACCACACTGAGACGCTGGCGCATATACGCACAAGTCTGCAAACCATTCCTACTCAGGTTTCCTTTCCACAAACTTCCTGCAATAACAATAAACTCCTTATTGTAAACACAAGTGGGAAGATATTTCAGCATAATTGTTTTAAATGTAACCTGAGACGCATTATGCAAAGAGTCAACATAAACAAATAAAGAGCGATGAAAATTGCGAGCACAATCACTGGTACACTTCACATTCCAATGTTATTGCACACAGCACAGAGCACAACCCCCCCCCATCATACGGTCTCATTTACTGCGTCTGGATTCAGTGCAGAAACTCAAAATGGCCGTCAGCTCTGCTGTTTGCTGCCAGACTCAGCTCTCAGTAGCTAGCTGAACAGTACTCTCTATCAGTTACATCAGATTGCAGCACAACCCTGTTTAATATGGATTTTCTGTTCAGCCCAAGGCTTCAGCAAGTTGGCAAAATAAAATATATATACAAAAATGTTAAATAAGGTTAAATATTAACAGGTTAAACATTATCAAAATGTTTATTATTCCACTTGTCCAACCTATTGACTCCTATAATATCTTCTACAGCTAATCCTCAGCCATTTTATTGCACTGTGGTTATAATATAAATGAATATTGTTTAATTCATGTTTTTAAGGTTTATACATTATATGTACATTAACTATAAATACATTGTTTTTCATTTGTTTGTTCAAGCTTATACCAAGTTCATCACCCCATATTTAGGAAAAAGGCAATCTGCTGTTACACTTGTGCATCCTCTGTAGAACCTGACATGCAGAAAACAATAATTTCACGTGTCAGATGAGCACGCCCAGGCTGGGTGTGGCATTTAATACACAAGTTAGGTCATCTAAAGCTACATCACTTATAAGAAGAAGAAGAAAAAACAAGTGCATGGGTCTTAACTTACACCCCATAATTGTGTTCACTATGTGTACTATTGCACTGACTGCCAACACAAAACATTAAGTAGACTTCCATTATTTCTCAGTTTTACTTTAAAAACATAATTATGCGTCTTCTGTGTGTGTCACTCGCAAGATTGCGTGTAACTGGAGTCAACCATCTAACATACTCCAATTTCAATGCACAGAAGAGAGGGAATACATAACAGCCAGCACATTTTAATAATTCATTTTTAAATCTTTAAATTATTGCTTCACTAGATTTCTTTTAAATATGATAATGTCTTCTCAGTCAAGCTTTGACTACCATACATAGTCGGGAGTTTTTTCACATGCTTTTGTGCTTTGCTGGAGGAATCAAAAACTGGAGATGTCCGCCATCTCTCCCTGGGTTTTGACAATTTCTTTTCTCTCAAGCTGCAAAATTGGTGCTTGTTGTTTCAAAACGTTGCCTCTGCAATCCACTGTTTCAACAGCAGGTGACTAGCGATTGAGCTGCTGGTCAAATGTCACAAAGTGGCAGTAACTCTGTCAAGCTAGACATGCAGGTCTCTTAGACTCCAAACACTTGGAAAGCAGAGTGACTTGAGAGTCAGTCCTGCAGAAAGAGGACTCAAGTTTAAGCCTCCGTGATGCCAAGCAAACAACACAAACCTGGCATTCCTACCTCGCAGTTAAAGGAACATCGAAACGTTCACATTATCACAAGTATCACATTATTGGTTCAAATGCGGAACATGCAACCATATTTCAGCAGTATAACATCTTGATCATCAAATATCGCCCAACATGATTCAAGGCTGTTTAGAAGGCAATGAGAGTTTGTTGGTCACAAACCCTAAGAACAAGCCATTTCTTGTTGGGATGCAGTACATGGACAACATGCATGTGCAATTTGGCAAAGCATGTTGGCCTCCCAAGAACTGCATCCAGACTGGAACACATGTTTATAATGACATATAAATTATCCCTGATACCAGGCTGACAAGCTGGACTGGTACTGTTACGAATGAAAGCATGAATCAGTATCCGACATACAGATACCAGTCATTCCCACACCTCTCCTGATTGCAACCCGCTTTGCTCTGGCTACACCAGCTTTCAAAGATGCATTATTGTGCTCCATTAAAAACACTGGAACCTATTCCATGACATACAGAAATGTTTGTGAGTTAACCATTAACAAACATGAACAAATAACCAGCAACAAAACAATTCAGTGAAAATATTCACACTGACAGTATGTGTCAGCAACCAGAGCAAATAGGGCCAATGTAGGCAAAAAAAACAACAACATTCAAGCACCATTTTACAGGTGCACTATGACTCCAATATGTTAGATTGAAAACTGCATAAATACTTTTACAATTAGTTTGTGATTAGGATACTCAAAACCTGTTCAAACTTTTTGACACTCCTACTCCATAGATATTAGACAAACACACCACCATTTGAGCCACCATGAGACCCTTAAAAAAATGGTGGTAGCAATTGCACGCTTATTTGAATAATGGCGATCTTGTGGGTTTGATATGTAGCCAGACAGTACTGCATAAAGATAAAATATACAAATAAAAAATGAAGGGCCACCTTAATGATTGTTAGCAGTATCACCTGCATGATATTTGTGAGATTCACATTTATGCCAAATATATTGCACAACTACAAGTGTGTTGACAGTCCTTTACATACAAACATTGTAAAGTCACTTGTGTGTATGGACACAGAACATACAAATTAACGACTTCCGTTATTGAGCCCAAAGATGTGAGTATGATGAGGAGGAAAAGTGATGTTTAAAAATCATGTGTACTCCTGGTATCACGCAAAGTGTTGCAGGTAACAAAATGTCTCTAAGTAGGCTGTTGATCAGCTACATTAGTGAAAATTTACAGCAAACTTCCTGACATATATGGAATGTCTAAAATTAATGTTTCCTGTTAAAAAAATAAACAAACATAAGCATAAACTAGCATAGCACCCTGTATATGTATCAAAAGCTAACCTGAGGAAGAGTGTGAAGCTGCAATGACAAAAACTGAGTTGGATTTAATGATAGAGAGATGGGTTAAACATGCTTTAAAAACAAAGAAAGGTCAACCTTTAGCAGGATGTGTTGGATTGAGGCCTTCCATGTATTTGTTGATTGCGGCAGCAAAGAATGGTTGAGAGGCCAGCAGGAGAACATGAAAGAAAGGAGGAGGGACTCAGTTAGGACTAATCCATCTTGTTCCCTGCAGGGGTATGTTCTAGAAAGGGTGTGTGGCCTAGATAACCCTATAGTAGATATTAAGTTAAACCCTTGCAAAAGCAAAGTCAGTTCAACACTCCTGACACAACATAATGCATAACATGAAATATAAAAAATGAGATTCATATTTTTCTTTCTGATGACACCTATCGGGTGCATGATATATTTGCAGGTACCACAAATACAAATCAAATCTATTGTCTACAACTTGTTAAAGTACAGCGTGATGATTATCAACCCTAGCTAGCAGCGCACAGACAGAGGGGAAGTACACTGCACAGACTGTTGCTTAGCAACACCCATCCCCCAACTCTAGCACAAACTAGTCCGCAGAATGGAAATCTACAGCCAGCACGGACGAAACCATTCTGACAAAGGGCAGGGGGGGACTCTCCTTTCTAAAATAACACCAATTGCCAAGAAAACTTAATGATAATAAAAGGTATAAAAGGAAATATAACTGAAGAACAGTGCTTGGCCTTTATTGTAGTTATGGATATGCTGATAGTTAAAATGTTAAATTGTTTCAATCCAATATTCCCATGTAGTTGTTTTAACTGATCAAGTAAATAAATTACATATACATGTATATGCATACATATGGGCCTCTCTGGCCCATCTACTGAATCTTTGACAGATTTGATCTGAACTGCATACATATACCCGAGGTTTTATGCGTTATAAACTGAGCACTGCCACTGAGTTGAGTACCAGGTTAGCCTCAGTCTACGACCATGCCTGTAATGACCTGACCACGGTAAATTACAGAGGACCTTATCCGGATGTAATATGATCTCACATATCTGCTCTCTTATAGATCATGCTAAAGGTTAATCCATCAAGAACTGAAGAAAGTCATTGGCATCTGTTTACATCCTCCATTCTCCTCCAGAACGCTTCCCGCTACACATCCTAGCTTCTTCTTCTGTCTTTTGCTTTATCTCCACAGTGTTACCACTCATCAGCACAGGCTTTGGAGAATTTCTATCTCTAAATGCAAAAATTATATTGCGACAGAAAATTACATCAACTGATCCTAAGAAAATAGTTTACAAGATATTCTCAAGCAGCTCCATCTCCCACACTCCTGCAGATCCAGTTTTAACAGGAGGAAACAGAATAATGAGAAAAAGGAAAAAAACTCAATATTCAACATAATTATGATGTTTTTAAAATGATGAAAAGTTCACCTTAGAGAGAAGGAATTGAGAAACTAGGGCCATCCGTTAGAGGTGGGATACATATTTGGTTGAGCTCAATGGACCACGTGGCTTAAAAAGCCACAAAAAAGGTCAAAGGTAAAGAGGAGGAGTCTGGTTCAGACTCTTCTAACTACTTTTTTTTTAATAAACTATGCCTTCTTACAGGCCTATGACAAACCAAACAGTAGAAAACTTCTCATTATAAGTGCTATCAAACAATAACCAGTAAAACTCATACAAGTCAACATGCACTTTAGTCAAGGCCTAGCTAGCGGCGCACAGCGCTAAATAGCACACCCACAGCACACTCAACCTACAGGCAGCTGCACCCGCCCTCCCCGTCTTTCTCTCTCTCCCTCTCTCACACACGCACACACACACATACACTCTCTCTGTGTAACAGCCTCTCCAAGACAAACATGGACTGAACCATTCTGGTGGGGGGAAGGTAGTGGGGGTGGGGCGTTCGAAACAAAAGAGATAAAGGATAAAGTATTCAAGAAACTGAACAGTCAAAGTGAAGTTATAGATTTGATTAATGAGGGCAAGAAGATTTATTTTTTCCGGATTTTCCCACAAATAGTGAAATATTACCGCTAGGATCTTTTAGCTGAGATTTTTTGGTGCAATTCCTTAAAACAAGTCGATATATGCCAAATAAGCACTTTTCTCAGAAACATGGATATAACTACTTCTCATTATGAACTTGAATTTACCGCAATAAAAGAGGATCTCAGCAAAAAACATTCAAGTTTTAGGTTTTTTTGTAAAGCATTCTTTAGGTTTACAAGCAAGAAATATCGCTTCTTTGCCTCACAGTACCATGCTAGCTACGCACAGCAAGAAATTAGAGCACAGCATGACACACTAAGCAGCCTCTATCCGCCCAGCCTCTCCCACAGCAGGGAGGGCTGCTGTTGAAAAGACTGAACCATTCCAACACGGGGGTGGCTTTTTACTTAAAAGGAACAAAGAACACCCCCCTACAAACTGAAAAATACTTTGTACATTATTACTTTCCTTACTGAAGTTTGCACCAATATATTCTTCACAAAATTGTTTATTTTAAGTAATTTCCTGATTTGATAGCTGAGACTCAAAACAGACAGAGGAATGCTGTATATGCAGTAAACTGGAAATGTCATTTGTAATTGCAGTAAACTTTTACCTGCAATCTTCACCTGTCTTTATCAAAAGCCCAGTTATAAGACTAAATAAAACCTTGCTGTGCGTTCTTAACCCAGCCCCCCTTTCTGCTACTGCAGAAACACAAAATGGCCACCAGCGCTGCTGCGAGCAGCATGCTGAGCACGGGCAGGAGCAGATCCTATATCAAACCCCGCCTCCTAAAAAAGAACCAAGTACATTGTATCTGCAGAAATCTCCATACTCATACATGGGTCTTGAGGGAAAACTGAACAAAAACATGTTACTAAAACAGCAGATTTGATTTAATGATTTTAAATAATGTTATCTCTATATCACTGTTCAGCAGCACCCTAAGCTACAACTAAAGAGTTAACAAAACCCATTTAGTTGTATTTTTTTTCACTTCTCAAGAGTTCAGAGCTGTATTCCTAAATGTTTTATGAAGCTATGTGTAGATAACGGAGTAGTAAAATAATGATTTTTCTCCTTCAGGCTGCAGTTAGAGCTTTAACCAATAAGCCAGTAAACCTGACACCTAGCTGTCTCTGTCCGCTGTTGGTCTTGATTTGTAATTAAACAGTTCAAAAAAATAAATGTTAACAGCTATCTAATGTTAAGACATTTTCTACGGAGGCTAAATACTAAGTGGAAAAAAAGATGTCAGCCAGTGAGAGCAGAGCCGCATTCCAACATTACTGCGCACAGTGCGCAGACTTCCCCTCCCCCACTCTCACTGCCTGCATCTGGATTCACTGAAACTCAAAATGGCCACCTGATCTGCTGTGCGCAGCCACACAGAGCCCTTAGAGCCTGTTATATCTTGCACATCTTATCACGTTAAGGCGGCACCACATAAACTAATTCCTATGCACATAATTCTCACTGAGACATATAATATCAGTTGAATGGACCTCCTTGAATATTTAGCTAATAGAAAGAAAAGCTAAAATCGCACTGCTAAAGCAGGTAGCTTACTTATGAGGCTGTTACACCAATCCAGACTTTAGTCTGTTTTAACTATGTGCAAAGGGTTAAAGCAACTCATACCACCATCACATTAACTAGCTGTGTAAGCTGTTTGTATAATTGTTCATACCGTTTCTCATGACACGCTAAAAAACATTACGTCCTCATTGATATTCCCTTGCTGAAGGAAAAAAAAAACACCTTTTGGTAACAAGCAGTGATTGTGGAAAATCAGGAAAGGTGTCTGTTTTGGGCATTGTAAAGATCCTCTATGTAATCAACTCATAAATATAAATCTTATCGGGCCTTTCGCTATGGAGTTTTGCATATTTTTCCCTTTTTTGCGTTTCCTCTAGGAGCTCTAGTTTGTCCTCGTGGTCCGAAGACATGTTAGGGGGACTGGAAGGAGAGGTGTGAAAGTGAGTGTGGATGTTTGTCTGTCTAGATGTTAACTCTGTGACAGACTGACAACCTGAACAAGACGACCCCGTCTCATACGACCATGAATGAGGTAAGAGGTATAGAAAGTGTTTTAATGGATGGACTTAAAGTGAAATCCCACAAGCAATATGAATGACTCATTTACAACGGCTAAATTAATAAAAAGTAAAATACAGTGGGGTTCATTGTATCTTATCGCAATTTTCAGGGCTGTACATTTTAGGTAAAAAAAATTTGATCAAGTAGATGTAATCTTCAAGGGAAACATTAACCTATAATAAAATATAAATTCTAGATGTGCTAGCATATGTCATAATTTGTACGACAATGCAGCCTGTCTGAGCCTTCCTTTAAAGCTAGAGTAGGCAAAATAGAGTCGACCAGCAGCAGATAGTCATCCGTCCTGCAAAACCGTATTCCCTTGTAGAGCTCGCTCACTCGAGCTCTCGAGTTCCTCCTACCGACTTGTCTTCTCAAAGACGCACTTCCAGCGCATACTAGTACACTACACACACACAGTCCCGCCTCAAAAGTTATTCCCCACTATTTGTCATCATGCATCTTTCACATTCATTGTTACGAACGCCATGACATCAAATATGAGCCTGAAGCTCTGTGTGGAGCCGGGACGTGCCATTTTGTACAATACACTGCTGCAGGCAAGGGAGGTATTGGAAATGTATCACAGGCTGCAGGATATCGGCAGGAATTTTCCACCATTGAATCAGGCTTTCAACATCTGAAGGGACGTGTACACGCATCAGCTCTTGTAGCTCAGCCAATATGAACACAGTCTCTCTGAAATAACTTGTGATTGGCTGAAGTCTCCTGTCACGTGCTAGATTTTCTGAAGCCTCAAAACAGAACCAATAGGAGGGGCTGAAGGTTTACTCTCAGACCATTTGAATTACAATATGCTGCATAGCATTTTGCCCAATGATGTCAATAGAAAACAATTAATTACTAACAATTGATATACACACACGAACAAAGTAAACTGCCAGGCAATGTAAATATAGCCTACATTTGAATATCCCGGTGAGGTGGAATTTCTCCTGTTGGCTTTGTTCACATTGCACTTGCCCTAACTCACTCATGGTCTGCAGAAAACTGAACACAATCAAATACGAATCATCTTCCACCTACTGCATTCTTGTTTCACGCTCTCCCATATGATTAGACAGTTTTATGTTTACTGCTATTCGACAAACTGGAAACCAGATGGAGCCAAGACTTTGAAATTATTCGAAGCAGCAGCAGATTATTGATCTTTCCTTTGACATTCTTCACGTATGTCTATTTGTATCCCATTTTCCATCCACTCAGGTGGGAATTTATTGATGAGCTCCAATAAAACATTACAGAATCTACAATACACACCAAATAATCTCAGCAAGTGAAGTGAATCTATTGCCACTGTGAGATTCTGTGAAAATGTAATACTGTTGTAAATGCAAAAATGACAAAAGGACAAGGGTGAACATTTCACACATGCCAACATATTACTGTAAAAGGAAAGGTATTCTCTAAACTCTTCAGCAAGAGTCTAAAAGCACTGCTTCTTAGCCTACCATTGCCCAAACATTGTACGCGTGATTTTCTTTTAAATGAGTGGGGACTAGCAAGAGCTGGGTAGAAGGAAAAAACGGGAAGAAAACAGGGGAGGGGGGTGGGCAAATCCAGGAGTTTCCATGTGAATCAAGCAAGCACATGTTGATTATTCTTCAGCCATGCGCTGCTGAAGGAGACTCATGTCATGGCTACAAAAAAATCCAATGAATGTTGACTGGCACACTACAGAATAAACAAAAAAACACCAGGTCCAAATAAAGATCATCTGGGTTGCCTGAAGAACACTGTAATAATAGCATGCTTGGTGAGTTGCAGAATTGAAATATCTGCATGCAGTTGCTCCCTCCTTTTTCTGGTTAAATTCTGACAACGTAAAGACCATCTTTGGAGTAACTACAGTTCAAGTTAGATCGCATAAGATATAGCTAGCACACACAGTCAGAAATGAAGTCCACAGACTCAAAGAGAGTGCCAGCACCCCTCCCCCACACCTGCAGTCTGCTCCAGTCTGGAGTTCTACAGCCAAGCATGGACTAAACCATTGTGGCAGAGGGGTGCACTCACCTAAAAGGGAAGAGTTAGAGAGATGAAAAGATAAATTCAATTCAAAGCTTTCTAAACGATTCCAGCTCTGTAGTTAGAAGTTCAAAACAAGATTAGCCTATGTTGAACAGGAAAACATTGTTAGTTAATACTAGCTCTCTTAAATTGGTAGAAAGTCCAACCCTGGCCCTGGAAGAGCAGCTCTTTCCCCTCAAATTGTATTTCTGTCTCTGTAGCAAAATGCATTTCTGTCTGTGTAGCAATAACTCTATGTTGTATGTTCATGTCTAAACATGACACAATTTACACAAAATAGATACATGAAAAACAAGATGTTTTTCTGGAAGGATAAATCCAGTGCTATAAGCTGCTGTTTTCCTCTTAGCCAAAAACACACATTGGGGCAATAGTAGAAAGTAGCTACGGGGGAAAATACAGATTGTTGTCTGTGAAAAAGATTATCAAAATATCACAAACAGCTAACATTTCCTGAATGATTTGGATTAGTCAACAAGCTAGGCTACTCGACACTTTCCCCACCCCCACTCCTTTCCTCTTTGATAGATTGGTTGCAGTGAATGCTACAGCACAAAATGGCTGCTGCTGCTGAACACGGTTACAGCAGTAGTCCCTTTAATCATTACAACGTCTAACTTTGCCTGCTTTTTAGTACCTTCATACTCTATTTTGTAAAAAAAAAAAAAAAAAAAAAAGATGCTTTTCTCTCTGCTGATTTGTTCTCTTGGGTTTTTGGATTTCTTTTGATCTGCAAGGGGTAACACATTTTTGTATCTTGTAGGCTATTTAACCTTCAACACATGGGAATGTTCATTTTTATCATGTTATTTTACATTTTGTTCATTATGTAACTACAATGTTCTATAATAATAATAATAATAAATCATTATAAAAGCTTCAGACTGACCTTTCGTTACATTTGTGACCTTTTTTGCAGCAGTTAAGCTATATCACTAGTTAGTTAGGCTAGGCTAGGCTAGGCTACATCAAAAACCAGTCCGCAACCATTTTAGACACCATTGACAAACTGAACAACAACATTGGAATTGGTATTTCGGTTTCTCTCATAGTTTTACATTTATCTTTAGGGGGGATTCTTGAAGGTTTCTTTCTTCGTTTGCCATTAATTTTATGTTAGAAATGTTAGAAGCCTTATAGGTTTGCATTGAAGAAAACTTAGGGACAAAAACCGGACTAAGAATTTTCCTTTTTATTGAAACAAAAATGGCTACAAAATATGCAATAATCACATCAGATATATTACAGCCATAGCTTATGGAGTTGAATTAGTCTCAAAATCAGCGCATATGCGTTTGCGTGACATGAGCACACGGAACAATATCCGCGAGAAAGTATTTCTGCTCTGCATGCACAAATGCAGCCCTGTGCCGACTGCAAGTTCAACCCTCCCTGCATGCTTGCAACTCCTCAACACTCGCTCGCTCATCAAGTGACTTTTGAGACTTTGGAGGTGGGGACTGAAGTGACTGTGGCTTATGTCTTTCCTCCTTCTATGCGCGGCATTAGAATACCGATTTTGACGTTGATTACCGTGGCAATGTAAAAATCGGTAGAACGGTAGAAGCTTTGAAGTGTTCGGGTCAGCCCTATTGCTTTCTTGGCAGTTTTCTCGGTGCGGGTCCCAACCTGAACAAGACTAAACGTCTGTTCCTTCAAGACAAATAAAATGCCTGTTCCAAGACCTGTCTGTAACCATTAACAATACTTGGACAACAAACTGGGTGTGACCTTACGACAACCCTCTATACAAGTGATGCGGTCCAAGTGCTCTTGCTTCCGACCTAGACTAATGCAACTCCCACCATATGCCAATGGGAACCACTACTTTGGACACCTGACCTACCAGGTGGATCTAGTACAGACTGCTGCCACCCAGCTGGAGTTCAACTCCGGTACTCTGCAACTACACCGGCTCTCTGTTTCAGCTAGCATCCAGTTTTATACTCAGGTGCCTACAAGAAAGATAAGGGAACTGTACCTTCCTACCTCTAAACCATGTTCAAACATCCACTCCGGTGCATTCCTCTCACTCCATGATCGCCTAGCTGTTCAGTAGTGAGAAAGGAATGAGGATTTGAACTTCTGGCATCTTCACGATCTCTATGACGGTCAGCTTTTCACTACGGCCAATGAACTCAACAAGTGCCAAGTTTGAAGTGCCATGTTGACAGCAATCACCAAAGATGAATTCAGTAAATCCCAACCATTGCAGTTCCTGGCTCCAGGCTCCACGAATTGACACCAACCCACCACCCAAAGACTTTGGTTAACCTGTGGCGAACCACAGGAATGTGGCCTCTTTTTAAGCCGTTTTTGAAACCCCTTGCACCACCAGCATCTCTCTATAAAGTGGTTCAGATATCTTGTTCAGGCAGATTAAGCTTGCAGACAACTCCAAACAAGTCAGCCGTAGGGTCAAGACTACAAAACCCAGCAAAGGCCATGGTGGAGAGCTCAGGGAGGCAGTGTGTGATGCAGCCTAGAAGAGCCCATAACTGCTGGCTTTTTGCCCTGCCTTCCAGTTTCACTATATGGAACAAAACACTGTTGTCTATAGAAGTGGTTTTGTTTCAAGTATGCTTAAGCCTTAAGACCACCATAACAAACTAAACCTGCACACTAAAGGTGTGTTCAGACCGAAAGCAAACATTTTAGACATGGCACAATGGCAAAACACACACAATCTTCACACAGGGTCATGCATTGCTAGCTAACATCTGGTGTATGGGGCAAATAACATTCAGAAGTTCAACATTCAAATTCAAGCAAAACCTGCAAAGCAAAAACTCCAGAGAGGTTCTGCTCTAATTGGACCTCATCACCTAAATCGTAGCAGTATGCTCTTGATTCAATGGTGAGCGCAATTTAACCTTTTGTGGAGCGCATGCACTATGTGCTAAATTAGCTTTACGATATCAACATTAGCTAGAGATCTCCCGATCAAGTTATTTTACTTAGATTTAGCTTAACTTTATATCTGACATATTGAATAAAAAGGCGTGGCCGACTGAATTTAGCAACACTTATTTTTTATGAGCTGCTGGAACTACAATTCACTCGGCCCATTTACAATTGTACTGCGATGCCCAATCTCTGCACAAGCTAACAGCAGAAAAGAAAATGAACTTACTCAGATATTTTCCAATGAAAAGAAAACCAGATGAAGTAGGTAAACAGAACATACTAGGTTGTAAAATGACGTGCACAGTCAGCTAACGCAATATGCCAATAAAAATTGACCAACAGAGCCAGCTGCAATCCTCTGTAACTTAAAAAAAATGGAAACGGTATGGAGGAGGGCTTCCCTCTCTAACGAATCATCTTTGGCAGAGGTTAGATTCCGGTTTGCAAGAGGGCAGCAACGAATGCTTTTATTATCGATAAATCTGCAGATTATTTTCACGATTAATCGTTTAGTCTATAAAATGTCAAAAAAATGAAAAAATGCTCATCGCAATTTCCCAGAGCCCAAAGTGATGTTCTTTTGTCTAACAAACAATCCGAATCCCAAAGACTCTTCATTTGCTGTCATAAATTACCAAAAAAGCAGCAAATCTTTCCATTTAAGAAGCATTTAAAAAAGGCGCCTAATTTTGTTTTGATTGACTAATCGATTAATTAAGTAATCGTTGCAGCTCTAGTTTGCAATGCATATTTAACAGATAACAGCCAACAGTTTCAGTTTGTTTGGTGAACTCATGAAATAAATAATGATACAGCTTCGAAAAACTAAAATTGAGAAGCCTGTTAACAGCATGGCCAAATATGTAGCACCTGGCACACTCTGGTGAGTTGTAAATAAATTATATTAAAGGAGGGTTTCCAGTTCTTTCACAGGCTGCATTAGTGATAGATTTTAAATGTTATTTTACTGTTAAAGCCTAAATTAATGACCACTGTGAGCAAGAGGCATGCTCGCCTTTTTCTCTAATACCCACTAATACATTTTCTCACCAATTTCATAATTTATTGAAGAGAGACATCTGCACCCATTTTATGAAGACCGACAGCATGCATGCATTTAATTGCAAGATGCTAGGTTGGGACTATCGTTACATTCCTATTTTCTCAAATGCTGTACGTAAAGCATTATGCTGGATATTCATTTATTCATCAATGCAGCTTACATTAGTAGAAACTTAAAATATTAGGGGGGAGAAAGCTGTCGATTAATGCTGTTGTTGTATGAGGATGTTTTTTCCTCCTTTTTCCTCACACATGAAGAGGGTGGAAAAAATAGTTTTTAAAGACTGGTCTGACATGAGAAGATTCTCCTCAAAAACTTAAAATTGGCTTATTTCCGATGTTTCGTGGTTTATGAAACAGATTTTATTCCCTTTGTGCAAGAGAGATGATAATTAAGTAATAATTTATCGATTGGTAAGGCGAACCAAAAGACGTGCATTTAATTTCTTTCTGTGCATGTTTCACCTTTCGCCGCTGTTGCCTTCACATTAATCTAACGAAAATTCAGACATATGTCGGATATTTTATTCGATCCAACCTAGTAAGATTGCCGCCATGTCTTGGGCACTTATTCAGACATGCGCTCAACATGTTAAATTGCCGTCTCATTCACATAATGTGCATGTCTGAAAGCGGCTAAAGAGTGATAAATAGGGCAATATTGCGCAGAGGGGATTGCCTTAGCACTCCCACGACCAAATGAATGGAGCAGACACACTAAAATATAATGCACAAGGCAGTGGGAGTGGGAGGAGATTAGACTTCAGATTTAAAAGGCAGGTTAACAAACACAATTGAATTATCAATGTGTTGCGTGTACACATGTTGTAAGCACTAGTGTAGTCCATGCAAATCACAAATACCGATAAAATCTGTGCAACAGGGCTGCCTTAAAATAGACAACAATATGCATGCATGACTCATTTATTATGGTCTATGTGTGAAATGCAAAATACTCATTTAAAACAAGCCTTTCTAATTATCAGTATAGCAAGATATAAGTGTTGAATAACAAACAGGGTATTTTGAGACTTAATCAAGATCATCAATCTAATTTCATTCCACCAAAAGCAAAAAAACCGGCTGTAACCAGTTGTAACCGCTTTTTATGAAGTTGGCATGGGGGAGGGGTTATCTGTGGACTTTTCCGTCGTCAAACTTATAAGTACAGGACTGGAACCTGCTATCACAACCAAATTGACTTACATCAACAAAGTTTGTATAAATGGCAAAAATGTCAATTTATGGTCAGATGAGACACACAGTCTCTACTGCATTTTGGTGTCATTTACAGGCGCGCTGCTTCTATCCTCTGCTGTCTGTGTCGGAGTTTGACACACACAAACTTTTATATGCGTTTTTACGTGGTCTAAATTGTGCCAAGAAATCGACAGTCTTAAGTTTTGCTTGACTGTTTACTGTATGAGACATCAGCTACTCAGCTAAATGCTGGTCTGATGCTAGCTACTGTTAGGCTAAGTAAATAGCTATTATGTGGCAATATTTACAAGGAGGGTGATTGCGGTAGAGAGTCAGGAGGTTTAAGTTGATTAAAATGACTAAGCATCCAAATTTACTTTTATGTTTTACAGGCAATTTATTACTCTGGTTGGTAAAACTAAATACCAGTGGATTTATTCATCTACCACTCCCCTTCGCTGGTGGGTCAAAATATTAATTTCAGACACTGTTATACATAATATTACAGAATAAGCCTTAATTCCTACAGTACTGACAAAGTTAAAAAAAATGTGCGTGTTGGAAACAGTAAAAAGCTGTATATTACATGGCACGTTCACAGATTCCCTCATGTTGCCGCATACTAGTGCTCTTATAATAAGTCAATAAGCCAATTTATCACTCATGGGGTGTGCTCTTTTTTGTATTGTAAAAACAAGAGACAGGGCTGACCTAACCCTACAGAACATCTGGCAAAATAACCATTTGCTTTCTAACATCTACCAAAGATCTAATGTGACAGAGATGCTACAACTGAAATAAAACGTATAATACTTCCCCTTTTAATAATGCTTAATGTTAGCACATTTAAGACTCACGTGCATCTCAGTTATGTGGTTTAATTCACCATTGGCATGTACAACTGATCATACAGAGGCAAAAGACTAATGAAGATAGGGTTTCCATAAATATATGATGGACAGCACCGACTTACATTTGGCAACAAACCTGTATGAACCTGGACTGAGAAAGGTGCCACCACCAGGCACATAAACTCCTCAGTTTAAACTTTATCCAGGTATAACCTCTAACTTTCCTACATTCTTATTTAGTATAAATTTGAATGTTGCTAGCTCTGCAAATTGTTGTAGTAGTTGTACGATTAAAATTAATTTCTCATAGATTGTATTGCATGAAATGTAGCTAAGCAAAAAAATAACTGACTTCTAACATCTACAGGAAAGCTTTTGAAAAATGTAGGTGGAGCCTTTCAAGGCTGCTTCCTCTTTAGCAGAAGAAAAAAAACAGACTGTAATGAATTACAAGTGCACCATGTGAGCACTGCCACTGGGTGAAGTGGGGGAGGTGAAACTAGAAACAGGGCTGTACCATGTTCCCAAAAGGTAAAAGTAATCCTGAAACAGCTCACTTTGTATGGATCAACTGAGTGCACATTTTTAAAGAGCAACACGAATATGATGAAACAGTTAAATTCTGCAGAATGCCAAATTCCTCAAACTGTGGCTAACTCATGGCTCTCAGGTTCATACAGCAAACACTCACTTGGTCACTCATCTGTACATCACTCCACCTAAATCAAAAAAGATGCAGAATTTTTCTCTTTTAGAGACAGGGCAAAGAGGAAAAACTGTTAAACTTGTATTACCATTGACATTAAGCCACACCCACATCTTAGGACAGTGTGGTGCATGGAAAATTACTGGGCTGTACCACTTTAGACCAAGAGGGGGGTTTAACTGCACAATGTAGGGAATGCAGCAGTTTCTTCTTCACTTTAGTCCATTTTTGTATTCTGTGCAATTTAGGCCCCTATTTAGTGTTGATTTTCAATGTGGTGATACTCAATACACAATAATCCTCATTCAATCATGGAAGGGTCAATAGCCAAAAACTCTCCATTCAAGCTCTACCAAGGGCGATAATTAAAGTGACAAAGCAAATTTATAATTTTTCTATTACCTACCTATCACTTATTATCTCAGGGCAGACAACTTCTCATCAAAATCTTGTCTTCATTGTCGCCCCTCCCACAAACTGTCACCTCTGCAGTATGCTGGATGTGCTTGCTGCTTCTTTTGCACAAACACAACATAGTCGCCTCGCCAACTTGGTAGAGTTGGACCTTTGAGACTTTAGTAAGGTACAAATACATCCAGTGGTATGGGGAATCTCATACTTGAACTGAGTCACTTTTTCCCCCTTTTTGTTCATATGCTTATTTGTGTATTTGTGTACAAGCGCTCTTTGACCAGGCTACCACAACTTAGCAACAAGAATATTGTCACACTTTAAGAGTAGCTATGGGCAAAAGAAAGTTCTTTTTTCACATAAAACAAAAAAGAAGGGCATTACATGTGTAATAAGAAAAGGTTCCCTTAATGTAATATGATTCAGAAATAATATCCATTAGCAATTCAATAATTTTATGAACATAGTTTATATGACTGCGAAACCCGCAAGAATGCTTTCACAAAAGAAAAAAATTCAGGGACACAATTCGCGCTGTGAGCTGGTTGTGAAAAGAAAATGTTTACCGTTAAAGTGAAAAGAAAAAAAATTTGCTATTATTAAAATGGAATTGATGGATTATCCATTAAGCTAGTAAGTGAGAGCTAGCTAACATTGCTTTACGCCTGCTACAATCCCATCCTGTAGGGCTCACTGTAAAATGTGCCACCCACACACCAAAAACAGAAAATATATTTTTTTGGAGTTCATGACAAAATAATTACATTGATAAGCCCAAGTTTCAAGAAGCATATTATCCATTTGTAATACATACAATAACAAGCGAATGCTAGCATGCTAGTTGCAATACCTCGACTCACCGACTCTTTTTGTCGCCGACTGATGTTCGCGCGATTTTTCGTCTCGGTCTGTGGCAGACTGACTGTCTCCTCCTCCTCCTGCTGCTGCTGCCCTTGTCTCCCGCAAACCTTTTGTGTACAACCGTTGCGGTCAGAAAGTGGTATCAGTCCACCGGTTTTTACATTAAACGGGGAAAAACTAGTGAGATGTGCTACAACAACTGAGTAGTTGTGCGTTCGCAGACTCAGCTAACTGCTTTCCTCCTCCGCTCACCATTAGACTCCTCCTCTTTTCGTGCACAAAAAAAAACACCATAAACCTACGTCAGCAGTCTGTGGCGGTGGCGGTTGGTCGGTAGACGTCGCGTTGACAAACCGTTGCGTCAGTTTTTTCTTTCAGTCGCTCTACCGGCGATGGTGTTGAAGTCGGTAGCTAAAGCCGGCAAGGTATGTATGAACAGCTCCAGGAGGTAATAGATCGGTTTTTATGGTTGATCAGGCAGGACTGACACAAGTGGGGTTTAGAGCAGCAGCAGCAGCAGCAGCAGCACCTCAGCTTGGAGCAACCAAACTGCAGTGTGGTCGACACAAGCTCGCAGGAGCAGGCGTTTGGAACCAGGGACAACAGGGAGCAGAACATTAGCATAGAAAGGGAGGGGTGTGTGGTTTCTCCACGACGGACAAACTGCGGGGCTGAGGGGGAGGGATTATATGGTGGAGGAGGAGGAGCCAGGTGAACAACAGTCTGAAACATTGTCTGTACTTCACTACAGACAGTGGTGTCATTGTAGGTAATGCCTGAGTAATGTTTTTGAGTTGTCCTGTATGCATTCAAGTACCTAACATCTGAGTGAGCTTGAGTGGTTTGTGCTCTGTTTAATTATGATTAAAAAAAAAAATGGCACACATGAGACGAGAAAACAGTCTATCTCAATGGTGTGGATACTAACACGGCTAGTGTGGTAACCTGGTATGGTAATTTTCTTAGTCTGGGCTACAAATAACCCGATTCTTTTGGTCTTCTTTTGCATTATATCATAGATTTTGACAAGACAAGAAGACAAGGACAAATCTTTTTATTCTTAGATTTCTGAAAATAAAATCCATTACATTAATGAACAACATGTAGTTTGTAGCAGTCTTCTGACATTATACAGCATAATACAGGTCAGCCATTTTGTTGACTCACTTGTGTATGAAACGTGTAGTTCCCCAGGAGACCAGCAGAGGGCGTGTTATGGTGATGTTCTAATCATAAGCGTTAAAATGCTCCTCATGGATAATCCCTTGAACCTACTGCAGTCTGTGTCATAGCTAGTCCCCCTGCAGGTTGTATGTTCATACTCCAAATTCTGTGTGATCTGGAGTAGGAGTTGGTAGCTGTCATCTCCTTTGCCCTGTGCTTTTCTCTCTTTCTCTCATAGCCTCGCACACCCGACAAGGTCTGCAGTGCTAGTCTAATATAAAGAAGCCTTGAGGTCACTCAAGTCTCCTTTGTCATCTGCACGTGTGAACAAATGCAGCTAGGCTACACTGCAACATAGTGCCGCTACACTGACATTTTTCAATATGACAAAGCTCTTATGTTGAGGGAACACTATATGCAGATCACAGGCTCCATTAGGCAGCACACAAAGCAAGATGATTACATGAAAAAGACTGAAGATCAATAACGCAGCTGCTACAGTACCCTATGTGTGTTTGGTGGTTCACTGTTCAGAATCAGCAATACATGATAATAAAAAAAAAACACCGCAACGGTTGAAAAAGGATTCACACATTGGTTTTCGCACAAAAATGCAATCCCCACAAATGACAAAACGCATGTATTGTTTAATCTAATAATTGTAAAGATTTTTGTTTTTATTTGCATTTCTTCATGTTATAAGCACAATGCAGCTTTTCTATTGTAAGTTAAAGCACATGTGGAGCAGATGAGCTACATAAGCTCCTTTTTTGTTTGTGTCCTGTATTAGAGTTCAAAGTCGAGATACATAAAAAAGTGGAGAGAACAAGATGTGGGCAGGGTTACGTTTAGCTTAGCATTTAGCATTTGGTTATTGTTGTCAGCACCTGGTCTTTCTTTTGGAAGAAGAAAGAAAAGGCGAAATTGAAAAATAAGGGAAGCTGCTCATAGAAATTTGCCAACAGACAGACTGGCCTTAAACTAGCTGCTGAAAAGTGGGAAAGGAGCACAGTCCTACTACAACAACAAAGTAAATAACAGTAACGTTAGCTCTGCCCGCTAACATACTCAGAGACTGTAAACAGGGTGCTTTGGTTGGACAGATAGTAAGTATGTTTGAAGTTCTACAGTTTCATTTACAATTTTGTCTTTGAGCCAATTTCTATTCACAAACATTTTTTAAATAACATTTCAATAAAGAGCTTACAGTTATACAATCTTTGAATTTCTTTAATCTGTGAAAAATGTAGCGCTCCTCTACAGTAAGTAGAACTAGCCTTAAGACTCAAAGCTCCTGGCAGACTGGTAACTTACAATAACAACATTTCTACAGACAAAACACAATTAAGTGTGTTGTTTGAAAGTAAAGGATTGAATGGATAAATAGAAAAACGCGTGTAATTACGTTCTGTCAAAGTGCATAATTGCAGCAGGGAAAATATGAAATATTTTTAATGACCAGTCATCAGAAGTTAAAATAAAGCTAAATTTCTCCCCTCAATACGCAATACACTGATCTTCCACACAATCACATCATACTGATACCCATGTTAAATATGAAACCAGCGGGTTAATGCACCTCATGCCTTAAAACTTGACAGATCTGTTTATGAAATTTACAAACATTTATATGGTCTTCTCAAAAGACTATGTGTTGTTATTAATAAAATCATAGATGTTAACAAATCAGTTGTATCAGAAAATGTTTTAACTGAAGGCGCAATAACAAATTAAAGAAATGCTGTTGGGACCTATTAGAAATGTCCATAACAGAGGGACAAAATAAACAAGGTCCATTAAAGAACAGTATTATAACAAGCATAGAATAACTGCTTTAATTATCAAAGTGTAATCTATTAACTTGTTAAACATATTGTCACAGTTTGTTATTGCTCTGTTTGAATAATACAGCTTCATCGGAACTTAGCTGAAATAGAAATAGAAAACAATGCCCAGATGTCCTTGGTCTAGTGACATCTAGAGGCAGTGGTGAGCATTTCATTTCATTTTGTGTGTGTGTGTGTGTGTGTGTGTGACAACAATGACCTTGAAGGTTATTTATGTTGCACTCCGATTTTATGCCAGTTTCTGACATGCGCTTCTGTGAGAGAACGATTCAGTTAGAATACTACAACATACAGATGCTTTAGTTTTTCATATTATGATTACTGGGGTCAAAAATGTAAAGTGTGTTTGCAGGCCTCAGGGTGGTACAACAGAGGCAAAGGTAATTCCAGATTAATAACATTATGAAGTCATATGATGAACGGACATCAGACCTACAGACAAAAGGTTATCGAGAGTAGACGTTGTGAGAAACAGCCTCAGCCAGGTATTATCAAATGAAACAATTAAGTGTGGCTCTCATCCCTCAACTTCCATTGACAAAGATCCAGTTTGGGTATCTCCCGTTCAAAATAAATGTAGGAAAATAGTGAACTACCATTTTAAATGTCGACTAACAAATGAGACTGTAACATCTGCAAAGTTCGAAGGAGATTCCATTTACCAGTACATCATGGGAAAGACGGTCCAGACAGGTTAGCAATATGTGATATAATTTATCCACTTTGCTACGATTTTATGTTTCATGAGATTAACTACACAAAGGTTTTACAAGATATTTATTAATATTTGTGCATGTGTTGTTCAGGCACTCCAGCTGCAACAGCCAATTTCCCTATAATTACATTTATGAGTGTGAGTGTGTTTATGCTTGTACAATTGTAAAGGAGGAAAATCTGGATTTTACATAGTGATGCATTTACTGCATCCAGGAATAAAACACCAATTTTTTATTAGTACATTTCTCATGCATGAACACTAGTGACCAACTTGGCTAATGGAACTACAATATAATTTATTAGCCAGCAATTGCTCAGGTAGTTCTCGTACACATGAAGAAACTGTTGCAAATGCAGTGTTTGAACAATGTTAGCTAAGTTATTTTATGCTAACAAACATGCAAGCCTGAGGTCGGATGTCCAATCAGATTTTGCCACGAAAACCACTTGCCACTTTGGTGAAAGGAATGATATTGTTTTGTGTGAAGTCTGAGAACCCTGTGAAAAAACAATACAACTACAAGCAGTGAAGGATCTTGTGATGCATGACATTTGATGCCGCTAACACCAGAGCACAGTACAACACCAAGTGCAAACTGAAGATTAATCACATAATAAAGTGGTACTCACTCCTGTTCCTGGTGAATCACTGCTACCAATAATTTGTTAGCTGGGTCACCTAAAAGGAACTTATCCATAATCACCCCCACCCCCCACCCCCCGGTACAAGTGAGTGAGCATCACTGATATAAAACGTAACATGCTGTATAATGTTTTTTTCTGGATTTCATTGTCTTTAATTTGGTTCTTCACCTAAAGAACCAATCTTTCCAACTATAGGTTCACTAGGCCAACTTCTTACTACCTGATAAGATGAAGGTATGAGGGAAAATGCTGCTCACTGGAAAAGGACAGTGGTATATCCCGTTGTGTGATGATGCTGGCGTGTGGGTGGTGCCACAATGGACAATCAAACAGTAAAAGCTTAAGTTAGAATGCTTTGTATTAAATGTTTCATAAGTGTTTTTAATTCCTCCTGTAAACTGAGATAACTGTACACACTAACACAACACTCAATAACAAATCTTTTGTGTGAAGTCAGTGAGAGTGAGTGTTATGTTGATTAAAGGTCGCACCCTGAAAATGATGACCCTTAAAAAGCAATTAATGAATTGTCATCAATCTGCCTATGAGAAAGGGTATTTGGAGAAATGTAAAGGACCCAATATGGAGCCTTGTGGCACACCACAAGTCAGAAAACCAGGTGGTGGCACAAAGTTAACAGAAACAAGAAAAAATCCACACAGACAGATGTAAAATCTGCTGGAGGGCCTTTCCAGAAATACAATTTCTTCATCAGAATTTAGTAATTCGTATTAAAAGCTGTACTAAGGTCAAGGAGTAGCCACTTGCATTGGTTGCAAAACTTTGCATCATCATGTCATTGAAGACAATGGGTTATGTCAGCATGTTTATGATGGATATTAACCACACCTGCCCTTTTCTTGTCTAGTATTCACACTGAGCTCTATTAGTGTGCTTTTGCAGGTGGCTGTTAATATGTGAAACCACAACTCTTCATAAACACTCATACAGTTTCTTAAAATATACTCACCACATAAGCCTAATATTCATAAATGTGAGTCAGCGTTATTGACTCCATTTTCTTTGTTGCTCTCAATGTACTTACACAACAACAACAAAGCTGAACAAAGTAATGCATAAAAATGAGCTATTATGTAGGTGAAAGAAAATAAATATATATAAACAATACGACATGTATAAGTCATGAATAGAGGGCAGGTCAGCACCAGTGATTCTTTCTACAATCCTGACTGTCCGTTGTAGTCTGTTCCTGTCCTGTTTGGTAGCCAATCCAATCCAGGCAGTGATGGATATGCAGATAATAGACTGGGCTATTCTAGTGTAGGACTGGATCAGCAGCTCCAGAGGCAGGTTGAACTTCCTGAGCTGGAGCAGGAAGTACATCCTCTGCTGGGCTTCTTGATGATGGAGTCAATGTTGGATGTCCACTTTAGGTCCTGGGAAATTGTGGATCCCAGAAACCTGAAGGTTTCCACAGCAGACATAGTTGAGTGTGGTGATGGGGGACAGTGTTGGGGGGCTTCTCCTGAAGTCCACTATAATCTCCACAACACCAGAGGACCAACTAATCAACCACCTGTCTGTATGCAGACTTGTCACTGGTCCAGATGAGGCTGATGACAGATGTTGTCTTGTCTGCAAAGTGTGGTGTAGATGGAAAAGAGCAGTGAGGAGAGCACACATCCCTTGGGGGCACCAGTGCTGATAGTCCAGGTGCTGGATGTGATGTTCTCCAGCCTCACCGGCCGCCTCCGGTTTATCAGAAAGATTGTGATCCACTGAGCTGGGTGAGTTTCAAACAAAGGACTTATGGGATGATGGGGTTGAACGCCGTGCTGATCCACAAACAGGATCCTTGCGTCCATGAGGAGTCATGGTGTTGCAGGACGTAGTACAGTTCCGTGTTGACGGCATAATCCACAGCCCGATAAGCAAACTGCAGGAAGTCCAACCTGTGATGTCCTTCAGGTGGCTTAACACCAGTGTTTCGAGGGACTTCATGACTACAGACATCAGGGCAACAGGCCTGGGATTTTTGCGACTGGGATGATTGTGGAGCGTTTGATGCAGGAGTGACAATGTGGGCCAGCTAGTCAGCACCGACTTTGGAGGTGGTGACCTCCTGATCTTCTGTCTCTAAAAAAGCTGACACACACCCTCTTTATATCCCCTGCATTAGTGAAAAGGAATGAGAAGGTGCAGATGTTTGATGTCTGAGTCAGTGCGAGTGAGGGATGTGAATGGTGGCTTATCAAACCTGCAGTAAGACACATTAAGGTCTTCAGCCAGTTTATGGTTCTCTGCAGTGTGAGTCTGTAGTTGGCAATGTCCTGCAGGCCTCTCCAACGACGCTAGGTCGTTGAAAAGCTGTGTTTTTTTTATAAATCAAGGCTCTAATTGGCACACACATGCCCTCACAAAAGCTGAGATAAGATCTCAGTGTTCATTTAGGTCTGTAGCTTGATCAAACTTTCCGAAACGCTTTTGTAGAAGACGTAAGCGAGTGAAATCAAATTACAAATTGGAAGCTTAGGGGTGGTGAGGTTGAAGTCATGTGACTTTGGTGTAGTTTGTTTATGGCCTAACGTTGGTTTTTTATTTCTTTCGATTGCATTTATGTTTCAAAAATTATAAAAGTGATGTGAAGATGATCTTGCTGACAAAACATGTAAGGATCATAAACTGGTATCGTAAACCGTTACCACAAAAATGGAAAATCCCCTTTGCTTATTGTTGAGGGAACCACGGCGATGCTAACTTTTGTGTTGTCCTACAAAACGTTTGGCATCCTTGTGGCACTCTGTGAGCAAGGAGTCTGGATGTTCGTGCTACCCTGTTAGTTATCTGGTCAGCCGGGTGTTCTCCTCACTAAATCCTCACCAACACAGGCCTGAGGTGGGATCTAAACACCGACCAAAATAAAACATGCGGTGAATAAAACATTTTACAGTCTTACATATACAAATATTCATGACACACCGGCAGCAATGTCCATATTTGAAACTGCGTGACAGTTCTAAAACTGAGAGCCAAGTTTAACTCCATTTGTGTTCTGCGTGTAAAACTGCTTGATTTACTATGACACCACAGCTCACTACGCTGTCAGCTCCTGGGACTGCCCTGCAGACTCACACTGAGAGTGAAGCAGATGCAGTGATGGGATGAGATCCACGTAGCCTTTATTGAGTTTACAATTCATTGTTGGCAAGTTCAAATAAACTTTTGATGAACACCAAAAGTAAATTTCCGCTATTTGTTTACCATATTGTGCTTGTTACATGCCAAGCAGACGCTGTGGGGTGCGGTCTCTCTCTGCTTTCTTTCTCTTTCCCCCTCCCTCTGGTTTCTCTCCAAGTGCTAAAAGGCTGATTGCCTTCTACCTGTGCAGTCGGCCCGGGCCGCTCATTGGTTGAGACAGAGTTAAACCAGCATATCACGGCTGGACATCGCCACTTAATGCTTCACGCCCTCGGACACAAAAGGGAAGACTTCCACTCTTGCTGGGATGCACAGATGAACAAAGGCTCTGTTCAACACTTTGTCCTGTATATCTCTGTTATTGCATATTTCGAACGCTTATCAGTTGTTAAGATAGTGTGCTCCAACGACTGTGTTCTGTGGTGGGTGGAGTTGGAGGACTAGGTAAGTGGGTACTCTTTCATATTGCATTCACGCAGAAGATCATCTATTAGAAACACTAGAGAGGACTTGTTGCCACTTTTGTAGTTTTTTGCCAATGGCTATTTAGTTTAGAATACTTTTTTGTTGTTGTCTTTCTTTAAAGAAAGACCCTATTCAGGAACAATTTTGTTCATTTCAGTTTCTTTGGCACAACCCCCCCACATGAACAAACTGTGAATTAACAATGTTTACAATAAATTGATCATTCTTTTCCATAACCACTGCCTCCATATATTTTAATTGCCTTGTTATCGTCTCCACATATCCCTAGACAAAAGGGAACATAACAGTGCTCATTAATATACTAATAGCTTAGTTTCTTATATTCGGTTTGTTATAAACAACCTCTATGTAATTCAAGTTTATTTCCTTCTCTACACTCATCCTTGTGGCTCTTGACTCTGACTGTCATCCTATAACAATACAATAACTAATTACTAACAACTAATACTACTACAAATAAAAATACCACAAATATAATTTGTGGGGGAATTATATTATTTGTAATATAAATCATGTTATAATTGAAACATTTATGAAAAAAGGCTAATACATTAACATGGGAATGTGCTTTTATTAAACAAAGAATAAATTACAATAAGACATGAATGTATAAATAACTCAATATAACAGAAAAGTATACCTTAATGTGTCACAGCAACTTTGAGAAAAGTGGTTATTAAATAAATGTATATTGCAAAGTTCTACTGATTCAAAGGTATGAGTGATATGTTGATAGTGGGTTGTCAGTTTAGTTAGAGGAGTTAAGACAGGAGTGCATTACCTCCTGATTTTAGATTTAATGTACACATCACTCATTCAGAGATAGTTGATGCAAAGTTGCAGTGACATGTGAACTGATTGACTGTAAGCAAACAGGCAATATGGACAAGCATGCACACACAAACACTGTTTCAAATCTCTGCTAGAAACCTTTGACTGCACCAAAATCACAGACAGATATTATCAATTTGTTGCAGACATCACATTTCATATCAAAATCTCACAAACGTGTATAATCATATAAAATGATGATTCAACTTGAAACAAAAAGATTGATAGATATTGAAAGGATGAATTACTTTTATTACGTTTTAATATATTTGTGCTGAACTGCAAACAGTACATGGCAGAACAGTATTAATGTTGATTTCCTGAAGAAAACTTGGTAAACATGTTTACAATTTAATAAATGAATTCATTTGGAATAATTATACCAACCATTGGGGTAATATTATTAAAGCTGATCTGGAGAGATGTATAAGTTATCACCAAGAGCAGTGGAAACTCTGTAAACTTCATCAGGAAATAAGCCTGGACGGTGTAAAAATGTACCTAAAAATCTCAGCAGTTGGTATGTCTGAGGAGGACACAAAGCTGTTTCTTGATCGACTGAGTCGCTACTTTTACGTGGTAGAGTGCTGCCACCAAGTGGTGAACAGGAAGAATTAAAATTGAAAATGGTATTTACACAAATACTTGGTCACCACATCAGAGTTATGTTATTTTATGTTCACAAATACTTTGCATGGCACAAGAGATAACAAAAAAATATATACTGATTTCACCAGTGGTCTGATTTCTTTTGGGTCAGAAAATATTATTTTTATGATTGCCCAGAGGCTACGGTGAGGAGAAAAAAGCCTAGCAAATAAAAAAACCTTGAGCAAAGTCTAGTGGTTTTCAAAGGCTGATTTACACTGTGTGAATTACTCCAGTTGAATAAATTGTATATGAAATTAGATTATTTTAACTGGCATGTTAAAGTACATGCTGCAGATGTTTAGATTAGACACGTGATGTCCATTTTAGATGTCAAAATAGGTCACAAAGTCATTCAAAATAAAGGCACCAATCTCTTTTATAATTATCCTCCAGTGTCATTGAGTACAGTTATCCAATGCAAGTGATCACAAGCACAACTGCACGGAACAACATTTCTTTCCTCTGTACCCAATGTGGCGTCACAAAGCATGCTGGGCTGAATTGTACCAAAGTGTTCAGTTTGTGCGCACTATTATGGTGAATCATGGAATCACAGAATCTGCAGCATGCACAGTCATGTACCTTGTGGACTCCTTAATTACACACACACACACACACACACACACACACACACACACATACACACAGAACTGTATTTTGTATGTGACTGATGTTGCAGCTTTCTCTCTCCTTAGTATGCAGGTCTGTGTGCACAAACGACTTTTAAATGGAAAATCAAACATAAACAGGGGATCAGAACATTAGAGAAATGTAATTCCAATTTGTTTTCTTCGTGAGGGTGGGTATAGAAAAGGCCAGCACAGCTTGTAATGTTTGTTAAGCCCTCCTGACAGTAAAGCCACAGGGATTCTTTCTCCAAATGAACAGTTGCTGCTGAGAAGTTAAAAAAAGCTATATTGACTGCAGAGCTGGCTAGCGTATCACTACTCCACAAGAATTATAATTTAAATATTTAGAGCAAATCATTTCACTGAATTCAGACATCAGTTACTAACAACACTAAAACTTAAAAATTAGCCTCTTTCGCCTGGATTAATGTGGTACTTTCTAAGCTTGTACTACCCAGACAATGATACATTATAATGCATTGGCAGTAGATAAAATGTTAATTTTATAATGGCACTAAGTCTCTCGGTGTCAAATATTCACAGTAATGACTATGAAATGACACTAGAGGGGTTTGATATGTGTTTGTGGGGATGGTGTGGGGGAAGGAAGTGTTGAAGGTGATGAGTGGAGGTTGCCATCAGAAAAAATGATATGATTAAATGACACCAATTTTTACAGATTTAAATATTTTGTAAAGCATGCAGAGATGCTGTGATGGATTACAATATCCTGTAGATCTATCAACTTCATTGCACTGTTTTTTATCATTCTGTCTGAACAGTTGCAGACTGACTGACTACAGGTTGCTTTCTAGGGTTTCATTAGAGGATATGGGGTGCAGACCTCCATTCTCATTCAGTCTCTTGGCACGATAGGTCTCATAATGAATATTATGCGTAACTTCTTTCAGATCTTGGAGGTGAGACCTGAGAACAAAAGGTACAGAATGTTAATATGTTGATAGTTATTTATATATCTATTTGAAACAGGGAGGTATACATTTAGTGATCCTTATGTTTTGGTTTAATACAGTGCTAAAATCCTGCCCACAGCAAAAACATGACTGAAAAAGCATTTTGAACCATTGGGATTTGCCCAATGGATTTAAGGTAAATCTTATAACTTATACCCTTACAAGCAAATAAGATTATTATTATATATTCTTTATTTCATGCATATTATGCTTTTTACTTATTACTTAAAGCATATGTCCATTTAATCAAAGTATGTTTATTTTTTTAGCTAAAATCAATTGTTGATCAACATAAAATGAATCAATGATTATTTTGGTAATCGATGTTAAATTTGAGTTATTTCTTGAAGCCAAAAGGCCCCAAAAGTCGTGATTCCGGCCTCTCAAATGTAATTATTTTCTGGTTTCCATAGCCTTCTGCGATCTTCACATTGGGCTCTGGGAAATTCAGATGTTTCACTATTCTCTAACATCTTCTATAATAATTTTTCTTTCACCAAATCCAGAAATAGTCAGCAAATTTTTCAATAATGAAAATGATTAGCTGCATACGATATATTTTTACCCCCAATTCATGTTATTGTTAAAATACTATGGCAAATCCCACTGTTCCTAATTGCTCCTTAAGTCCAGTTTTTTGCATTGCGTTGGGATTTTAATTATCTATTTAAAAAAAAGACTGTTTTACCTGATCAAGAAATCTCTCAGCTGAGCAAACTCACAATGGTTGGGATTTTCAACTGCAACCAAAAAAAATTGGACAGAATCAAATGTCATATCTTGTATGTCAGGTCCTTTATGAGACCATTAATATTATTTCGGTGGCAAAGGGACTGTAAATGTTACTTAAGAAAGGCCATACCACCCACCTTCTACGATTCCCCACGCTGTCTTCCTCCCAAGAACTCGTTTGCCATTCACTTGATATTCTTTGTCGCTGCCCACCACAGCAAGGGGCATCGCCTCCTATGGTCAGAGACATTTCAACACGCTTCAGTATACCAAAGAGAGCGGCGCAAGGTTTATGAGATGAAACAAATACACAACATGCCCCAGTGCCCTGACATTCTATTTGGAGGAAGCGGTGCGTGAGTGTGAGAGAGACTGGGTCAAGCTGGGTGGAAAGGAGGGCTGGGAAAGACTCATGCTCTTGAAGACTAAGAAAATTATGGGGACAAATGTGTGTGTGGGGGAAAAGGAACACAACCACTTACTCTGATCTTGTCATTGTCGCTCTTGTCCTCCATGTCCTCATCAAACTCTTTCTGTGGGTAAAACTCAATTCCGCTCGTCTCCAGCTCCTTCCTTACCTATAGCACAAAACGAAGCCAGGGAAGAACACACATCTGTGACACATCTTCATCTGAGCACTGACTTCAAATCATTTGTTTACCCATCACTCTGGAGAGAGATCTCTAGCCTGTCCAACATGGGAGTTTTGAGACTGATAAAAATAGTGGGATTTCAGAGATAAATAATACGATAAGCTGTTTTTGGCTATAAGCCTTTTTTATTTTACATACACACATTACGTTAATATTTTTTTTTACCCTGCATTATCGTTAATATTTTAGTCACTTGGGGGCAGCGGAAAGAAGCGGTAAACAACATTGACAGGAGGGAAAATCAGCATTCATTTGTCATTTGTTTTTCTGGTCACCTCACTCTCCTTTTAGCTCTGTTTTTGGTCTCCACCAACTCCTGAGGGAAATATCTGGTTCCTTAGCTGCTAAACACTCCACTATGTTCACCAGCAAGTTTCTAACTTTGACTGCCTGCTGTTTGATGCTGAGCAGGTAGTGTTCAGTGGGTCTTTAGAGCCTTTTTCACAGAAGACTGCTGCCTGCTGTGGCCAAAAACGACGCTATGAGATCAGTGAAAGTGAAGCAAAATGTGCAAAAATGTTTCATAGAACAGCTGAGTGAAACTGCAGGATTGCGTGATGGCTGAAAGTGGGTCACTATGTGCGCCATCTTTCACATTACACAGTCATTTGGTCCATTGTTAATCTAAAAACACTTAGACACTAGCACTTAGCTGATTAGAGCAGCTTCAAAGACCAAGATATGTACTGAGCTGGAGTTGACCAACAAAAAACAGTGTCAATGCTCTGAGGAGGACAAACAATGTAACGACTGTTTCTATAATAACTCATTAAGCTAATATCGGCTGATATATAGGCCTTGATGATTTATCAGTCTAGCTTTAGTGGCATCCAACTCACCCGCTGTTTGAACTCCTGTCTCTCCTCAATGGTCAGCGTGTCTGCCTTTGCGATGACAGGAATGATGTTGACCGAGTGACTCAAGCGCTTCATGAACTCGACGTCTAGCTGCCGGAGACTGAGACGAACAGAGAACAGCAAAGACAGAGGAGGGAAGTGAGTAAGTAGGTAGATTTAGGAGCTACGACTCTCCCAGAACGCTCGCGTGCGACCAGGATAACAAATAGCAGGAGGAGACACAGGGATTTTATTTGTCATGTTTCATACGTCCCATTACCTTTCCCTTGTCTTGTAGCAATTACAAAAGACTTACAGTGTGAATGCTATTGAAAAGTGGGCTTATCATTGGACAATGGTTGTGTCCCAGTTCTTGTTTGCCTGCATACAAAACATCATGTCGGTCTCAATTACCCCGGCTAAGAAGAATGGGAAACACTAGCTGCAAAACACAAAAGTTTCAGTTTATCCATGAAAGAGCAATTTCACAGTTGTCGACAGGAGCTAATTATGAGGTGTTCAGAGGAGAGAGAAGTAGCATACTTGATTTAGGGCTTTATTAACCTGAAATGAAATGTTCTTGGATTAAGGGACATGAACACATACAGTGTGTGTGTGTGTGTGTGTGTGTGTGTGTGTGTATAGGCTAACAGATGACTAAAAACACATCAGTTCTGATCAAGTTTAACTCACGAGTGTCCAGTCGGAGTAATAAAGTAAAGACAGCAGTGCACCCTGGTGTCAGGGATGCGCTTCTTTCTGGTGATGTTAACTTCCTCCTTTAGGAACTTCTCATACTGCTCATTGATGTACTTGGAAATGGGCTCCCAGCTGTGGATACAGCAGAAGAGCGAAAAAGATCACGAGCAAGAAAAGAGACGAAGAACAAACACGTCGCTTGAGATGGATCATTGTCAGCATAGTTAGAAGAAAAGAAATGCACTGCTGCACTCCTGATATAAAAGTATCATTTTGTAAGGTGACAAAAGTGAAAAAATGTTCTTGGTAATGACAGTAAAGCAGTACTGATGACACTGATGAGGCTTTAATGATCCAGGAGTTGGAAAACCCACCAGTTGACGTTATTGATTTGGTCTCCAAAGCCTGGAGTGTCGACGACTGTCAGCTTCATCTTCACGCCACCCTCCTCAAGGACTGTAAATAAACACACAAAGAAAAAAACTAATTAAATCACAGCTCTTGTTTTGTATGTAAAAATGCTATATATTTTATGCAACTGATTTGTATTTGACGCATAGTCGATATTTGAATATTCAAAATAATGAACAAATGCTTGTTTTAAAAAAAGACAAACACAGGCAAACACACACATTCAAGCTATAAACATAGCAAACTGAATACATTTTCCGATTGATCTGCATGTGATGCCGCACATCTGCTCACTGGTAAGTCTCTCACTGGCAAGAGCATAATAATGTCAGGTCACTCTCCACCGCAGGCGATGTGTGCATGATCATGTAAACTGAAGCAACCAAATACTGAGTCCAAGGGTTTGACATAACAGTCTTGTTTCCCCGGTGCTGTTAAATCATCAAGGATGTTTACAAGTGTATGTTCCAGTCCCACGATCAGCACAGTTCTGCATGCTACATACTGAAAAGTCCCCAACCAATTTCATAAACGGCATGCAGAGCTGCCACAGTAACTGATTTGATTCTAACACGGGGAGGGGCGCCAAAGTCATTTATTTTCACATATTACACAGTGTCTTTACAAAGGAGTAATATGCTCTGTATTCTAGCTAAGGTAGGGCCAAAATCCTGGCTGACTGTTGCTGGGAAACTCAGTGACTCCTCGCTCCACAACATTATCAGCTAACCACAAATTGAGCCATGTTTACCTCTTTGTGTCAGTTGTCAGCAGGGGTCTTTCGTTATCATGGAAACACAGCTCTTAGTTCTGAGGTCGTCTGCTGTTATGGTAGCAAACTTTTAAAGCTTCAAATGATTCTCTAATCATGCCTCATCCCTTTGTGAAACTAGCCCCTGATATCAGCAGAATGGAGTAAAGAGACTTTGACTGTAAGGCTTGTGTGGTGGGTTTGAGATGTCCTGTTATAACAAACAGACAACAAACGCAGACTGACTGGATCTTTCAAGTTCGTGGAAAACATTCTGGACAGCAAGATGACCAGATGATTTCAAAAGCTCGGTCTGTCAATCAAAAGTCAAAAAAAAAAAAAAAAGTTCTGATGCACCCACAATAGATGTACAAACAAATAGAATCTGGGCTGAAGATCAACAAGTCTGTCCACAAACAACTCTGTCTCAACTTTGAAAATCTTCAGTTACCGACATTTTTCGAGAGAATGATACATTTATGCTAAGTAAGCCATCCAGCCAACTCTAAGAACAATTTACTGGCTGATGACTGAAAACTAGTCAGAGGAGATGCAGAAATACGGTCAAGCCATTCATTACTGAATTCCAGATCAAAATTCAGATAAATTGAACACATGACATTGTGTATGTGTACACACTCACTTACATTTTTCACTCTTGGTTTTATTGCAGCCATTTGCTGAAATCAAAAAAGTTCATTTTATTTCTCAAATGTACACTCAAAACCCCATCTTGGAAAAAAAAAAAAAAAAAAAAAAAAGCTGTAGAAATGTTTGCAAATTTATTAAAAAAAAAAGAAAGACTGAAATATCACATGGTCATAAGTATTCAGACCCTTTGTTCAGTATTGAGTAGAAGCACCCTTTTGAATGCAACAAGTTTCACACCTGGATTTGGGGATCCTCTGCCGTTCGTCCTTGCAGATGCTCTCCAGTTCCGTCAGGTTGGATGGTGAACGTTGGTGGACTTCCATTTTCAGGTCTGTCCAGAGATGCTCAATTGGGTTTAGGTCAGGGCTCTGGCTGGGCCAGTCAAGAATGGTCACAGAGTTGTTCCGAAGCCACTCCTTTGTTATTTTAGCTGTGTGCTTAGGGTCATTGTC
>JAVQJD010085149.1:0-22892 GCA_036023655.1 Nannoperca australis | reverse complement strand
CTATTAGTTAATATATTGTAATGGTGGTGTCAGTAGCAGAAGTAAATACAGAAGAGGTAGCGGCATAGGCCTACTGTAGCTGTAGCAGAGGTGGTACAAGCAGAAATAGCAGCACAATGGTATTGGTAGTATTAGTATTGTTACTGTACTGACATTTTTACGTTAAATAGGCAACTGTTGTAAAACTCTACATGAGAAATAATAATGATGCTCAGATTTTGGATTAACATGTGGAAAACTTCCTCAGAAGTTACATTAAAATGTAATAATGAGTAAATACAACCACCTACCTAAATATAATCAAATGTTTTATCGATATGGTACATTATGATTCTTCTTCATATAAACTGATGCAGTAACACAGTAACAGAAAATGAAAGTTAATGAAAAACTAGCTTATGTATATGTAATAGCAGTAGTAGTAATGTTAGTATTATAGCAGCAGGAGCTAGTAGAAGAGGCAGTAAATGTTGCTGACATGGCAGCAGTAAAAGTTGAGTGTTTGTCTTTTTTTTTTTCTTGACGTTTTACGCCTGTAAGACATCAATTCCCAAATGGCTTTTCTATAAAAAAAAAAACATCAATCTGAGCCTTGAAGAGAGGCGAGAGAGGGGAACTTCAATAACAATGTGTAGTATGACACTATAGTGAGTCTATAGATCATTATGTGACAGGAATGGTGACAGAGAGATAAGTCGTTAGCCTTGATCTTGTGCCATTCTCAGAAGACCTTTAGCTGAGCTGTTTTTTCACCGCGGCAGAGTCCATTTCGAACCGGAACATGTTGAGGCAGAGACCTGTGTTCAGCTCTGATACCCCCCCCTCTGCCACTTCAAAGAGCCAACATCAGCCCATGACCGTTTGATGTTAAGTTCACAGAGACAGAAACTTTCAAGTCCAACGCACAGGGGAACCTCTGAAGGTCCCTCCCGCCCCTGCTCCACCTCTCCACCCACAGTGAGGGGTAGCTGTAGAGGAAGGAAACCCATTTGAGAGCGGCCTGTTTGGAGTTTCGAAGGTGCACATTGACAAAATGAGTGGATTTTGGAAAGCCCTCGGCCACATCCTCTTTAGGATTTTACACCAGCTTCCCCATTTTAGGTTACTGGGGTGCAGTTTTGTAGGCTGTGCCTTTTAGGTTGCATTCACCCCTTGTAGTGCATAGCTTCAGGGCAACTTTACCTCAATCCACAAACAGTTAATGTGATAGCAGAGATAAAAAGTATAGCACGAGAAATTGTTAAGGCTTGATCATAATATTTCATTTTCAGTAAGGGTCACAGGGGGTCATGAGCCCAACAGGCCACACGCCACTGTTGCGCTAGTTAGATCGCGTGCTTAAGCCAGGAGGGAGAAGAGGGGAATGCTGAAAAGCAGGAGGGAGTCATTTGTCCCAGTAGGCAACACTGGTCACAGTATGGAGGTAAAGACTTAACAAAGACTATATAGCTCAGGGGTGTGGACGTCCTACAGGCACATTGTTTGTAGCCTCCTCCTACACAGACAGGTCAAACCATTCCTCTTCACGCTATCATTCTGATTAAAAGAATTAAAAGATTAAAAGAGATGACAAGGAGTCATAGAGACTCCCAGAGGAGAGACAGGGACAGAGGTCAAACATTTTCGATAAGACAAGCTCATTTTTCTGAGCCTAAGGGGCAAACCACAACAACCACCAGCTCATCTGTATGTTAAGGGGGGGAAAGCAGCTAAATGACAAAACGAATGCTAATGTCTTCTGAATGGAACTGAAATGATGTGCTGCCACAATTGTAAATTGGCCATTAACTGTAATGCCCATTGACCGCCAGTAAAAAAATAAATAAATTGTGTTGCGACTGTTTAATCTGTTGATATTGTTTTCTTTTAATAATAGTGAAAACGTTCCCACAGACCATTAGCATTTAGCCTCACAGAGCTGCCAGCATGGCTGTAGATTCTTAATCCTGTTGCTTCATAAATTTCAGATTTCAGTACTAGTTAAAGTTTTTAAGGGAATTTGAGGGAGATCTGGAGAGATCTGGAGAACAGTAGTGATATGAGGATGTTAAAGCAAATGCTGGAGCCAACAATGATGAAGATTATAATTGTGATGATGACAACAATGCTAGCCCATAATTTATGAAAAGCAAGTATGGTGGATATGAAAACTTTTGAGGCATCGCCTGGGAGAAATTGCAGTTTGTGATGCCAGAGCCATTTTCCATCATCCCTGAGTCAACATCATCTATTAAGTCTCTGAGGATTTAGGACATATTAGAGTACTCGGCATAATGAAACTCTCAAATCTTCTGAAGCCAGTAACCTAGGGATGGGAGACACATTGACAAACAATAAAAACGCTCTGCTATAATGCCTCTGTTTTGCCCATTATTGCTTCCCCTAAAAACTCACTGACATTTTCGTAAATGTCACCAATTTACATCATCACTCGGAGGACCACTTCAGCTGGTGGTGTTCATGGGTAATTAGGCAACATCCATCATGTGCATCTTTTGCTTCTGAAGGTACAGTGGCAACAAGAAGAAAACGTGGGACTGAGTGATATAAAGAGGAAGAAAGAAGGGTAAAAGGGTTTAAAGAAACTGAGTGATAGTTCAGAGAATATTATTGAATCTCTTAACAATAAAAATGCAGAGTGAAACCTTTGCCCTGGCAGTTGGGAGTACAGATTTAAAGAGTAGCCATTTATACTGCTGACCTTTTTACAGCCTTGTATTCCTGCCAGTTCAGCTT
This sequence comes from Nannoperca australis, assembly GCA_036023655.1. Taxonomy (NCBI): domain Eukaryota; kingdom Metazoa; phylum Chordata; class Actinopteri; order Centrarchiformes; family Percichthyidae; genus Nannoperca; species Nannoperca australis. The sequence continues at coordinate 20,156 of JAVQJD010085149.1, read as the reverse complement.
TCTCTTCTTCTTCCCAATCAATCAGTCGACCTTTTGACCTCAGACTATGCTGTTTCCACAAGGTGAATGAGTAAAAGTATGAACTTTAATTGAAAGAATCACAGGTTTTAAAAAAAATCCCACATAAATGTGCCTAAAATGTAAAAGACCGTAAGCTATTTGAAGATGCATATTATAATACATCATAAATTGTTATTTCCCAAGATTGAAGATAGAGTGTGTGAGTGTCAGCTGCAGGGTAGCACCACTCTAAATCAACCTCTCTCTTTTGTTTTGGTCTCTGACCATTGGTGTGGTTAACAAGGCCTCTGAAAGAAACCCTCATCCTTAACCTTTATGTCCTCTTCTCATCAGTCACAATAGGTATTTGTTCTCCATGGGAGGTCAAGCCTGATTACACAAACACTGAATACAGCTACCTGCAGTTCTTTTTCCTCTCCACAGATCAATTACCGTAATTGTAGGCTTACATGTGAACCAGCCATGGTGGCTCTTTACATTCACACACACACACAAATCTGCAAATCCCAGGTTGAATTGTTCCAGCTACACAACAAATAGCTACTACTGTGTTTCAGTTACGTCTTTATTTACAAAACTCACTGTGCAAACTGATAGCAAGCTAGCACAGGTGCCCGGGTGTAATTGCGGCCTGCTCAGAACACCATCCATCAGACAGAGCGAACGCTTGTTCAAGGAAAATGACGGGGTGAGAGTGACGAGGCATTCTTGTGGGAGCCTCTTCTACTGACCTCATGTTGACACCACGGGCTATGCTACTGTCAGTGTGCTTATTTTCCCAAAGGCCCCGAGCTGTGTGGTTCTCTGCTTTGTCAGGGCTTTCTAGTCAAGATACTAATCTGTCTTCCATCAAGATTGCACTCAGGCTTTTCTTTTTTTTTGGGCTCGAACCGTGCGGCTGCTGGGGAAAGGCTTCCTGGGTATTATCTCCATTCCAGGATATTCTCAGCCCTTCCTTGTGATACAGTATCAAAACAACACATTATACAGCTGCACCCCACCCCGTTCCTCAAATCAGCACTGCTGATGGGACAACTACTGCGCCTCTCAATCTCAATTCTCACTTCCTGTCTCAACACTCTCCCCGGTGCATATTCTCCCTATTCACATATTTTTCTATGGTGAGAGAAGACACCAGAAACACTTACAGCACCCGCTCACTCACAAACATTCTAATGAAATGACAGTGTGGGTGAAACATAAACCTGTTAGGCGACAGACTAGCGTTGCCCCTCCCCAGGCGATTGCCCTTTGGCTCTTGGTGACCATTGTTCGCCTCTGTTCCCAGGCACTGACATCTGGTGACAATGGCTGCGGCGGGAAAGAGGAAAGAGAGCCTGCGAGCACACACTTACAGAAATACATACAAACACACACACATACACACACACAGAGCGAACCGCATACATTTGCAGACAACATACAAACAAACACACTTGGGTGCATACAGAACTGAAACAAAGGGACAAACACCCACTTATGCACATGCGCACTATATGTTTATGAACACACGTCGGGAAGAAAGCAAACTAAATCTCTGCACAGAAATTAACTCGAAGGCAAGAACTGAACCAAAAACTAACCAAAACAAGCAGAGCCCATATAAAATAATGTACAGACAAGTCAGATGTGTAAATGGTTATTAAGAGTTTAGGGGATCACATAAAAACACACACTGTCACACACATTCTCACCCAGTCAAAGTGAAAAGTTAGACAGATAGGCAGTGCAGGGGGACGCACGCACATCCAGCATGTCCTTTCTCTGCTGTCAGTGGAGCCAGCAACAACACACCAGTGAGAAAAATGTTTTCATCAGGTCCCATGCTAACCTGTCATTTATCCACAGGGGCCTCAGACTGCTGTCTCTGTGTCTCTGCAGCCCCACTGGAGGTGTGGCACCACGCTCCCCTAAAACATTACAATAACCCCCCTTTCCAGACACCCTCCCCTACCCCGTGTCTCTGATGTGGGATGCTCCAAATTAGCCAGGAGGGCCTTGGGGCAGTGTGCCTCATCTGCAAATTAGAGAGGAGAGAGAGACATGCGCGGGACAGAGAGAGAGAGAGAGAGAGATATTGCAGGTTAAAAGAGCGAATGACCTGCAGGAGGGGAGTGGTAATGACAGTCGTGCAAAGGAAGTCGGTGGGGAAAAAGGACGAGAACGAGACATGACCTCATCCCTGTTACTTGTTTAGTCTGGTCAGACCACAAAGTGACACAATGACATTCATTTGCATATCTTCACAAAAGCTTGTTGACGTAGTAACAACTAGCTCTCTCTTACTAACCACTAATTTAACAAAGTAATTAGTTACACCACCCACTTCTGTGGCACAACTGACGGACCGACAATGTGATAGCTTCATCAAAGGGCATAACTGGGAACATGGTTAGAGATATGTCAAATGCAAGATTTTGTGTCAAACTACACTAAACACCTGTACATGAAAGCTCTGCAGGGATTTACTTTAACCTACTTAGCAGGTGATTGGATGAACCATCTGTCTATCACTGTCAACGGGCTAAATTCAACCAATCAGATCAACGAACCATATGACGAGGCTAAGGCCATTCGTGAGAAGAGCAAAACCATATTTTCTATTGAGAAAAGTCTCCAGTTCTGATAAAACTGATGCCATAGCAGCATCAACGCTAACTTTTTTAGAAGTTATTGTTATTTTCAAACGAACAATCGGTGTCTTGCTGTCGTCACACTTAAACCACCTCCGTAGCTGCCAGGAATTCCTCATAGGACACTGATTGGTCTGAACCGCTGTGGTTCAGCCACATGACTTGAAGCCTGGCAAGAAGCCTGAAGAAGCTGCCTTGCAAGATAAAATTTACTTTGTTTCCAAAAACAAATTCACAGAACATAAATGCTAATCTCACTGAGCCCTAAAGCTGGTTTAGTTTAGTGTTAGTATTTATCAAATAATAAAAGTTTACTATCTTAAATGATAATAAATGGTGATATTTAATATTTTTTATATTGTCAACAAATCTAATGAAAAGACCAAAACTGGCCCATAGATTCTTGGTGAAGACATAAATCTTTGAACAGGACACAAAGACCAAATACTTTTGTAAAACAGCTGTGTAACAGAATCCCAAGGCACAGAGGAATACACAGGGTTTGGCTACACATACAAACAGTTGTTAGTAGAATATATAAATTATGGTTTTGGTCTTTTCATGGGATTTGTAGAAGAAAAATATAGAATGTCATCAGACCTATTGTTTAAATATTTAGAAAGTTCAAAACTCCAATTCGAAGAGGATTTTCTTCTTGATGATGAAGAAAATATGCCGTAAATAGCACTTGGCCAGTAAATAATCATGCAGGCTTGGCATAATCTGCGTGACAAATGGTTCTTTACTCTGAAGTGGATTTTCTGGAATGTTGTCTCAAAAATTTCGATCAAACAAATCTTAGATGTTGTTTCAATTATAATTTAACGTTTGTATGGTCATTAGTTTGTACATTCAAATACAGCAGATGAAAGTATTAAATCATGGCCAGCATTAGCTTATCCTAAAAAAAACCACAAACATTTTGGGCTTCTGTCCCAAACACACACAAATACAGGCACAATGATATTCTTGACTTGCTCTCATCTTTCTGGTAGCTGTAGGCGAGTCGCCTCAGATCGCTGGAGACACCACTGTGTGATGATTGTGTGCACGTAGAGAAGCTGAAGGGGAGGTGAGAAGAGGAGCCAGAGGAGAAAGCAACAAGAAAACAGAAGAAGACGCTGTGGGAATCCTCCCTCTGTCGTTTTCACATTGGCTTCCTGTTGTTAGTGCTCCCATTTCCTATCCCAGAGGAACGCCTCCATTCCTCTGCTCGCACATCCCACAGTTCTCCCCTTTGTTTGTGTTTATTTCTCTTCTCTGCTAAATAACATTTTTTTTTTTGGGGGGGGGGGTGAATACCTGCGGTATTTATGTTTGAGTTCATGTGTAAAAAAAAAAGATGACAATTATTAGTTTCTGTGTCAAGGAACTGAGTCTTAAAGGAGCTACATTGGTCACATGACACATATGTTAAATCTGACCTTTCTCTTGTTAAAATCCTTCTCATGTTTACCCATAAAATGGCCTGGCTATGCAGGAACAAATTACTAATCTGATCAGGTCAACATTGAACCACTCACATGCCCCCTATATCTGATCTTCCCTTCACCTACCTCTATCTTCCCTCCCTTTTCTGTTTTTTGTTTTTTGTTTTCCCAGTTACTTCTTCCTTTTGCAGTCCTTCACCTTCCTCCCCCCAGGGTCTGTCTGCAAATCTCCTCCTCTCCTTCCCCTCCTTCACTTCCTTCTCCTCTCTGTGGTTTTCTGTCTGTTTTCTAAAGGGGGGGGGGAGCGTGCAGTCTGGCTGGGGATAGCGCCTGCGAGAGGAGCAGTAACCTTTCTTTGGGTCCTTGCTGATTTCATTATTTTCATTATTGGGAGACTTCCACCGTGGCAATCCCATTAGGATAAGACGAGGCCCAGCAGGAGAGGGCGCGCTGCCTGGGGGTGTGGAGAGTGTGTGTGAGTGTGTGTGTGAATTTATGGCATGGGTGTCCCGCGGGATAAGAGACTAAACTTAAGCATGGTTGCATTTACCCTGATTGTCAGGGGTCTAAATTGAAAATGTCTTAAATTAGTCTGTTAAACTTTAATAACAGTTTAGGTTATAGACCTAAAATTGCTGAGTTTGGTCAAACTCGTACATAAGTGTACAGTAAGTTGACCATTCAAAGATTTTGCATCACAGTATTGATGATCATGGTCACTTTGTGATATTGTCAGCTATCCACTAACAAACCTTTAGAAAAGTAGGACTTCCAAACTGATCAGATATGACAGATATATGGCCCCCATTGGGCTTCAACTCACTTTAATAGGTAACAATACAAGTGTTAAAAAAAACTTCAAACCTCAATTGTAGATCTTAAGGCTGCTAGGCAACAGGAGTAGCACGTTATTACACTAGTGACGCAAATAGGAAATCCTCCGTAGACCAGACCGTCTCATGTAACAACACTCAGTTCAGGCTTCGCCGCCTATGGAGTCTGCGCCATTGTAGACTGCATCCTTAGAAGGATGCAGCCCCTGAACTGAGACACAGCTATTGTTCTCTCACAGCAGACATTTTGACTTGGCATGACAGGAAAAGCACAGATGTAACTAATAACATCAACGACAGCTCTGTTCCATTTAGTGTTCCAGTAAGCAAAGCCTATGATATGCTATTGTGCATGCCTATCTGCAGGGCCCTGAAACCTGCACACCAAAATGGAACGCAGTCATGTTTAACGTTATTAATTACACCTGTGCTGGTTCTGTTCTCCTATGACGTGTCAAATTTCTGCTGTGAAAAAGGTGTATTTCCACATACTGCTCCGGCTACAGCCCCCATCTACAAAGTGATCGTGTAATGTTCATCATTTTACAGCCACTACACACCTGTAGTCAACCCACACACAGGTGTTTTCACTAATCCTGTCTGGTTGGACTTCTGCTCAGGACTGGGTGTGTGCAAAATGGGCTTTACTGACGTCTCCCTCATTTTCCTGTTGCACCTGTTCGTGTTGGACAACTTACCGCGTTATCATTTGTGCAGAGAGTTATGTGACATCATGTCATTTCAGGCCTAGCTCCACCCAACGTCAGTCCAACTAGAGGTCTAATCAGTCAGAGTAATTGAAAACACCTGTGTGGGTGTGCGACGGAAATACCATTACAGAGTGTCCACACTTCCTGCCTCCTCTTAGCTACCCCGTGCCTCTGATGTAGCCCTTTATGAGCCGGCGAGGATCAAGTGTGCTTCCCTTTAGTGGTTGTCTATGAATCACTGAATGCTGGCTCAGTGGCCGAAGCACAACTTGATGTTTATAGAGGCTGTAATAACTGCACATACACTGGTACAAGCTCTATAAAAGTCTCTCAAACAAGGAGTAGAAAAGGAGGCACAAACACTTAATAGATACTTGTATGGCTCCTGGTGAAAAGCTGGTGTGTAGCCTATGTATGTGATCAGGTGTAAGTCAAAGTAAATTAACACAAATTAACTTTCACCTGGAGCCATACAATAAACTGTGCCTTGTTGTCTGCCATCTATTGAAGGCCCATGGTCAGGGAGTCCTGTTTATCTAATATATCTTATCTGATAAATCTTCCTGCTGGCCCAGATTTCTTGGCAGCACCTTGTCTAATCTTACACCGAGAAAAGAGAGAAAATGTCTCAGCACTTTGTTTTATAAGACAACTGCGGCGCTTTAAATGAATCTGGGAGCAATGTCTATTACCATTTTTGACAAACAACGCCAATTCCTCACTTAGCTATCATTTACGGCCACGTCTCTTAGCTCGCTCGCGTCTCTGATGAGGCTCAGAGGGAGCAGAGGAGCATAATAGCCAGTGAATCATCATGAAAGTGAGGGGGTGGGAACCTCAGCGGCCTCCTTACAACATCATCATCTGGAGCCGAGCTCCCGCCCTGCACTCATCACCCTGACAGCTTTAACGCCCAATTTAGCGCCGTTTTTGTAGGATGGGTGTGTGTGTTGTATGCATGTGAGCGAAGGATGGGGTGAAGGGCTGAGGGGCCTAAATATGTGGACATATGTATGTAGTATGTATATATACCACACATTCATAAACTACAAAGCCAAACTGCCATAGATACACAGATGGATGCATGCTCATACACACACACACACACACACACACACACACACAGCCTTGTAATGGCCATTGGCACAAACAAACCCCTGCCCCCCAAACTCATGACTGCAGCTGCGTAATCCTCATAAGTCTGATACTTCATTGTTGCTGTCAGTAAGATAATGACCCTACTTCACAAATTACAGGGTGCCTGGGTTACAAAGATGATGATAAGAGGAAATGTATGTACAGTGTTTGCTGTGGTGCTTAATCTCCAATCCAAGAAAATATACAAATAGGATAGAAAAGACTGGAGGAGTTACATGCAGATAAAAGCTCAGTAATGACATTAGAGTTGAGAATGAAACATGCTGTGTGTTATCCTCTTGGTAACCAAGGAGATCATTATCAAATGTCACCACTATGCACAAACAGATCCACACACATCCGTGAATGTCTATCCTTATGAGGACCATTTACTGACAACACTCATTTCACATATCTGCTAAACCTCAACCATCAGCTCTACATGTAAAACCTGAACTGTTAATCAAATCCTAACTCTAAACTAAACTGGTGGAGACCAGAACAGAGCAGAGGGAGAGTGACTATTGGACTTTCATTCATCAGGTGTCCAGAAACACGACTCCAAATGAATGCTTATCTATATAGTATGCTGCATGTGTACATTGGCAGCTGTATGCTAACAAGTATGCAACAACAACTTGATACATGTCAATGTTGCGTTAAACTGTTTGTTCTGCTGCCCCTCAAGCAACCAAAACGTCAGCTAATCCTGCTTTAAACTATCGCTTTGGACTGAAAGTTGACCGTCAGCTCACAGAAGATGGACTTCGATATGCAAAGATGTCCAGGTTGAGACTTTTTGGTTGTTTAATCTGTGAGGAGAACAAAAGAAATGTAAGAACTCCAAGCAGACCCACCTTAATCTTAACCAATTGACTATCAAAATACTGTAAGCCACTTAAATATCAGCATTCATGTATTAAAAACGTTCTTCTTTCTGTCTAGCAAATAATATTTGTTACAGTTAAAGTCACAGCCAACGGTGCTAATGAATTAGCCTCCAAAATAGCTGCCAGAATAGCAGCCAGAAGGTACAATACATTACCTGAAAACTACTGATTATTTGGAAGCTTAACTTAAGTTTAACTTGTTTGTTAAGTGTGCTGGTGTCAAGTAAATTAACCGTATATGGTTACTAACTAAGATTATAGACAACATTTTGAACCTAACTGTACTGCCGTTACATTGCTATAAGCTCACAAAGGCAAGTTCAATAGAGTTAACTCAACTCAAGTTAAGTAGCCAATACGTATTTGCAAATGATATGAAATGTACTTGAGGACTAAAGAACTCTCCCATTGACCTACAGTGAAAATAGGGTGACCTTAGCAGTTGGCTGTTTCTAGGTCAGTGGGCCGGGATGGGCCTCTGGCGAGGAGGAGGCCTGGCCAAACAATAGGAGCCAAAGGGAAAGAGTGGTGGATAGGGTCCTCCAACCTCCACAGCCAAAACTAGGTCTTCTATTCACTGAGCAGTTCTTCACGGACAATGGGGCTGGATGGGGGTGAGTGACTGAGTGAGTGAGGACTTTATGGGCATGTTGAGATTGTCTGTGCCATGCAAGCAAACGTATAAATGTTTAAGACGTGTTTGCACGTGCTTGCTCGGCTTTCTTTGAGAGGAACCAATCTACATGAACTGCACCCACAAACACACACTCATGCACACACACAGACTGAAGGAACCCTGGCTTTGCAACCCAGTTATGGGTCCTGTGCAATCTTACTGAACATCTGCGCTTTATCAAAAGCAAAGGCTCTCTATTCATCTCCCACTCTTCTATAAATGGTGATTTGATGTGTATTGTTCAGCCCTCTGGTCATGAACCCTGCTCTGTGATATTTTACTCCCAGTGAGGTTTTTAAAAAAGTGGAATGGGCCTTTAGTATCCCATTTCCATGGCTGATTACATTTCAGATGTCCCTTTTTCCCACTATTTCATCCATTCTGCTTCTCGCTGGACATTAAAATGAGTTATGAGTTAAGCCACGGCTGTCACCAGGGAGGCGTTTCTTCTGGGTTTTTTTGCCTTTGTAACATGTTTGATATTCAAATGTACATATTTTAATCCTCTGTCAGTTGCATATGACTCTGGTGAGAAGTTATTGCTAGTTAATAATTCAAACATTATCTTTTAGGGCGGTGCCTGGTCTTTTTCCCCAAAAAGTCTGGGCAGAGACAATGAGCTATGTGAACAATTTGGGCAAGTCAATCGGCAACTCCCAGGGAAACACAGCCCCTCATTGTGTGCCAGTGTGATGGGAGAGACTGGAGAGAAGAAAGAAGAGGGAAAAGTTGATATTTCATACTGAGAGAGTGAGAGGAAGGGCACTGCTGAACAGAGCCAGCTGCAGAGGAAAAGAAGTGGCTCCTCAAAATGAATCTGTTCTTTTTTTCTTTCTTTCTTTCTTTCTTTGTCAAGATGGAGAAAACAGATAGATAGACAGAGCGGGGTGGGATCTCCTCCACCTTGAAGAAAATCTTTAATTCTGCCCGGCTCTTACGAGCTGTCATTCTTATAGTTGTGCATGTGTGTGTGAAGGGGTGTGTAGGAAAAAAATGGGGAAGCTATCCCCCTCCTTAGACAAAGGGCGCAGATGGCTGGCCCTCCTCAGCTTTGGGGTGGGGTGGTGCAAGCAGACGCCTGCGACAGAGCGCCGTGCCCTCCCATGGAGGTCATTTCAGTTCCCTACTGAAAGAGACGGCAGACAGGGGGGCCCTGCTTATAACAAGAAGGGCTTAGAGACCCTGAAACACAGCCCCCCAACCCCCCCCACACACACACACACCCAGGACCCCAGCAACACCCCCTCACTACTGGCCCATGACCCTTGCTCCTCATCAGGTCACATACACAGTAACGAAGGTGGGAGGAATGCCAAAGCAGAATAGGGAATGAGACAGAGGCAGACAGTGAACACAACCTGGCTATAAAAACAGATGGTTTAAGAAGCTGTCTTAACAAATTATCTCTCCATTTCTTCTATACTGTAGGAGAAATAAGATCCTAACATAAAGAGTTAAATATGTCTTTAACAAGAATAGATACGTTTATATGCATGTTTAGCTGTATAATTAGCTGATTGTGGTTAAAACAATTTCTGTCAATCTATTTTCAGCTTCAGTACAATGTAAAGAATAGGGACAGAGAAAATAAACCCCTAATGGAGAGGGCTTTTAATGCTAAAATAACTTAATCACAGCAATAAATGGTGCCTTGTCACCTTTTGTTGAATTAATCACATTTCCCAGCTTTCAAAGAGGTTTAGCAGTTAGCTCTTGAAATTAGCTCCAAAGATGCTGAATAGCATGTGCTCAAATTGCAGATCATCAATTTAAAGGAATAGTTTTGGTAAATGCACAGATTTATTTTTTGGTGCAGAGAGTTAAATGAGACGATCAATAGGCTTAGTGATCCCGTGTTTGTACACTGAAAATTAAGCTAGAGCCAGCAGGCGGTTAGCTTAGCTTTACTGCCCAGAAATCGTTCAACCACATGACCCATGTAAAACTACACATTGTCATTTTTACATTTAGATATTCTTTGGGATCAAACAAACCAGACATAACAGGCTATAGTTTCATATTTCCCACACAGACACGAGCGTGGTATGCATCTTCTTATCCAACTCTCCGCAAGAGAGTAAATAAGCAATTTTTCAAGATAGAGGAAGAGAAAAATTATGTTTTATTATGTTTTAAGCTTAGGCGCTAACCCGTGATAATCAGCCCTTTCTATGCATTTCGTTGTGTGAATTAAATCCACATCAGATAACTTGTTCTTGTTTTGGGAGATCTCCCAAGTCGGCTGAGATAACATAGTCGAACAGTAATGTGGCTGATTAGCAGCGAGCCGATCCCGCTCATGTTTAGACAAAACCAAAACATGTCAACATACATTGTCCACTTTTCCTAAGCAGGAGTTTGATTAAGGGCAGCATTCGGTGAGGGATTATCTTCAGGTGATTATCTATGGTAGATGGGGAAGAGGAGGCGGGAGGCACATTCATAATTCCTATGTAATACACAGCACTTAGTCCCTTTGACCCAATGACCCATATCCTGTCTTGTAGAACGGGGAGCCTATACAGTGATACTGAAAGGCTTACAATGGCTTATCTGCAGGGACCTCAGGCACAGTGAGGTCTTGTCAGCCCACTCCTGATCCAGGGGGATTTTACCATAATGTGTGCATTATAATGGGCAGTATGTAGGCACTCGGGCAGCTGTCCCATACACTGTACACATAGCATAGTAGATGTGTGTGTGTGCTAATGGGGGAAGAAAGGGAGGGAGGGAAGACTGTTTGCCAGTCTAAGTGTGTGTGTGTGTAATAAAGATAGAAAAGGAGGGAAAATGCCTAGGGGCATTTGTGTGACAGGGACATGTGTGTGTGTGTGTGTATGTGAAATAAAGGGAGAAAATACAAGTCTTAAGTGCATCATGTGTTTTGTGAGAACATGTCTAAAAGCTTAGATGTGCCGACGGTCAGTGTGTGTGTGCATACATGTGTGATGCTTGTTTAAACCAGTTCCTGCCGAGGCAAAAAGAGGACAGGCACATACATATTAAACATTTATGCATACATACACCCAGGTGCAGATTGTTTGCAATGCTGCGTATGTACTATACAGTGTGTGTGTGTGTGTGTGTGTGTGTGTGTGTGTGTGTGTGCACTGGCGTGTGTTTGTGTGCATATGTGTGTGTATTGTAGACTGGGCAGCATAAAGGACAAATTGTTGTCAAGACTGTGTGCATGAAAACATTGTGTGTACTTGGAATGAGGGAGTAGAAACACGTAAGAAAAGGTTTTGTGTTCCAGTTGTACAGTGTGTGTGTGTGTGTGTGTGTGTGTGTGTGTGTGCAGAGTCCCAGAGTGTAGAGTTACAGTGCGTAGGGGTGGAGCCCTCGTTAGTAGTCTGTGAATGGAGGTCAGTGTGACTCCTGAATAGTGGGGAAGAGATGAAAACATGACTGATAGAGAATGAATCAACAGCTCTTCGCCTCTCTCTCTCTCTCTCTCTCTCTCTCTCTCCCTCCCCCTTTCCATTCCTCTCCTCCCTTCCTCCCTTTAACTCTCTACTCCCTCCAACTCCAGCCACTACCATGTCTTAAAGCAGTGTAGTGCCCTGTAATCAGTATTAGAGGTCTGTTTTTTGTTTTTTAATGTGTAGCTGTTACATGTGAATATGCATAACTTTATGAACGTAAAGATGGACAATGTGGAAAATGGCTGTTAAGTACTGAACAGTCACTACAGTGCATTATTGTAAAAGAACAACTTAAGGTATAGCTAAGATTGACTGAAAAAATTTACAAATGTTGTAAAATATCACAAAGTACGTCTTTCAATGGAAATGCAAACTCAAAATGAGCCACAACAGGATCAGAATACTGGTTTACCTGTAATATTTTAACTCTACACAACAAAACTTGACTAAAGAATTTCTAGGCAATCCACAAGGACACAATCAAAAGCCTGCAGACTCTTTAACCACTTTCAAGTCAGAGCAGTGACGCTTGATGTTTGACAATGGTGCAAATGGGTCGACATCTAAAGTGACCCATGGCCGTGCGGCACACCTGTGCGTAATGTGGGTTACTAACTGCTCAGCTCTGGTTTGAAAGGGTGAACAGACGTCGGGGATTGTGGGGATTTGCTTGATCCCACATCAAAGACAGTGGTTTTGTGCGTTAGTCTCAACAGCAAATGAAGATGATTTCCCCTGTGGGAAGCATGAAATTGGGCAAATTCTGCCAGCAAATGTCATTACAATAATAAAAATAAATCCTCAATAAATGCAACATTAATTATTCCAATGATATAAATGGCAGTACAGAAACAATTGAAAAATACTGCCTGTATTCTATTTATTTGTATTTGCCTTTGTGATGTCAGCCAGGAAATTTCTTGCATCATGAGTCTTTCTACATCAGCTCAACGTCAGGGTAATATACATGCAAATGTACTGTGGAGGTAAATTGATTCTGATGCATTAATATTCATTTTTGAGTGTTTGGCTGTCAAAATGAGATATCTACTCTTTGAAAAGTGACAACCGCAAAACTCATTTTGGTAAACCGCTCAAGTTATTGCTGCCATTATTTGCTTCGGACAGAAATATAAATTTATTTTGAGCGATGCATTTAAAAGTGCCGTTTCTTTCCAGAAAATAGAAACCATTTCTCATTTTGCCACGTCCTCTCCTCCTCTTCTGTCCTCTGTCAATTTTATTTCTATACCATGCTCTGTCATGCTGCGTCTGGCATTGCAAGCAGGAGCTCAAATTCCTCGATAGCATCAAGATATAACTGAGCAGAAAGTTTATCCTGATCCATATTCTCCCCTCTCTGCAGTCCTGCAGCTCTTCTCCATGTCTTACATCTCTCTTCTGTCTGCTACACCTTTCCTCCCCTGTGCCCTTCATCGCCTCCATCCACCTCTCCCTCCTTTTTTTTTTCTCTTTCTCAACCTCGGCAGAGAGGTGGTCACTGGGGAGTCCCATTTCTGTCTCTCCTCCCTCCTCCCTTCAAAATCCCCCACTGTTGTTGTTGTTGTTGCCCTCCAAATCTCTGCTGGCATACTATGAAGAGGGTAAGACAGACAGAACGATATAGACTTCTGCCCCTCCCCAAAGCATCCTCACTTCAACACTGTTGTTGTCACCCCTCCAAATCTCTACTGGCAGGTTATAGAAATTAATAGAGAGATAGAGAGGGAAGGTAAGTGGGAGAGTGAGGTTTGAGAGTCTTCTCAACAGGGGGATAGTTCTCCAGGAGGCAGGAAATTACCCATGTTGTTTTTCAGTAATCCTTTTTTAATATCAGGTTTTGGGACAAGGGGGGAGGGAGAGAAGGCAGGATTGGGGAGAGAGTGAGAAGGAGAGAGACAAAAGAGGGATCCAGGCCAGACAAAACGATTGGCAGCTCCCTGGGGGACGATGTGGTGTCTGTGTGTACATAACACACATCTCAAGTGCTGGAAATGAATAGCATTATGAGACTCAAACAGTATGTCTTTGCTGCTCAGTAATACCATTGGTGCCATTGTTGTAGTTACTTTAACATGCGTTGAAATATTTTTATGCACTTTAATGAAACTTAATTCGACTTCCAGAAATTTAAAACACTTCTTCAAAGGCACACTTCACTTCATGGTTCAAAGCTAAACAAGGATGGGCTTGTGCTGATAAGAGGGAGAAGGATCTGCCTGCATTCTTAGCCATTAATCATTGTCACTTAGGGAAATCCAAGCCTCCCATTAGCGTTCCATTGTAGAGATTGTGGCTGACACAAAAGAGGAGGATCAGCCCAAAAGGCACAACTCACAGTAGCCTGGTTGTACCTTATTGACCCCCTTTATGCCAGATGCACCCCTTTCGTAACGGAGTTAAGCTTAGTTGTCATCCACACCTCCCCCACCCCCCTTTCTTCAATGGGGTGTGGCAGATAGAGAAAGGAAGGAAGGCAGAAACGACAGAAGAGAGAGAAAAAGAAAACTATACAGTGTCTCCATTAAGGCATTGTCAGCAAGCATGTACACACTCTTTTCAGGATGCCTCATGACCCTGGTATTTAGCACAGGGATGATATATACACCACACACAGCACACATGTGCACATTATTTATCTAGCAGGAGTGGGACAATTGCAGATCCTGGGGGTTGAGGTAGGAAGGGAGAAAAGGGGTGTTTCACTCAACTCAGTACAAACACAGGTCAAAAGAGTACATAGGAGTAAAATCCAATTCATCTCATTAACCCTGTGGGCCTTGCTGGTTTGAAAATATGCTGCCTGAGAACCAGATGTAACTCTGCCTTATCTGTCTATCTGAAGCGTCTGAAGCAGCCAACTTTCCCTTAACTGAGATTTACAGGTTTTTACATCTCACATAAGTTCAAAAGTTCAACAAGTGTTTGTTGACGTGTGAAAATTACTATATAGAAAGATAATTATAGAATGTTAACACATCGAATGCCATATATAACATATTGATATCTAACCATGTTTGAGTATGGATTTTCCCATTGAATCTAGCTAATCCAACTGGCATCTTTTCTTTTTATTTAGTTCCAGTACATTTTGGCCGATTCTCACTCATTTTAAACCAGCTTTGTCCAGTAAAGTCCTGTCCAGTCTGGGCCAGTCAAATCCAGTCCAGTCCTCTTCAGCTCAATTTCATTGAGTGGAGTCTCGCCCGGGGCAATCAAACTATGCAAAATGTAGTCTACTTTAGCCCACTCCAGTCCGACCCAGCGGTGTGGCCCAGTTTAGCCTGGAATCTTCTTGCCAGGTCCTGCATGACAAAACAAGCCACGCCCTGCCAAACACAGCTTAGATCAGCACACTTCAGGCCCTTCTCCGTCTCTTCCTTCCTGGATCCCTGGTTTCTGGTTATAAGGAGGTAAAGGGCAGTGTGTGCATGGGGTTAACAGCAGAAGAAAGATCTCAGTGAGTAGCCACAGTTCTTCCTTTTTCTGCTGAGGATGCACAAACATGTCTTTCCATCGCCCTCTTTGTAAAACAGCATTGATCCCTAAAAAGGTTTATAGCAATATTATCAAATGATTGGGTCAGGATGATTAAGGTGATGTGGTGCTGCGTACTTTAGAGCATATGGCATTTAAACACATTTAGAGAAACATCTGCCAAATATATGTCGTGTGAATGCACTTTTTAACCAAAAGTTAATCCTGTATTTTTGAAGTCCACGCTAGTCCAGTCCATGCTAGTATTCTACTGAATCTTTCACAAGCGAAGAGGAAATAGGATGCTATTGATCTCCAATAGAGGACTAAGTTTCCAATGGCAAAAGGATACAGGTCTCATTCTACACTGTGACAGAGTGGCCTATATATAACCGACAGCAGGAAGTCAGTAGCTAGAAGAACAAATTATACTGTGGCTGAAGGCAATCTATGCTACTAAAGGCCTGGAGGCATTTTAATTTCGGCTATTCATTTGCATGTCAGTAATATTTTAAAAAATTGTATCCAGTCAATAAATGCTTTCACTTCACCCTACTTATTCATCATCAGTAAATCAGAAACCTGCTGCTGTTCAGCTCCATTTGTTGACCGCAACAAACGTGTCTAACTTTCCCAGCCAGTTTGGGTATTCACACCACTGATATATCAGTCACAAGCTTGTGGTTTTAACCATCAGGTCATCGTTGAGGACTCCATTGTGTCAACTGCCCTTGAATGTCATGACACTGGGTTGCATGTTGGGAGAGGAATGATAAAACACTAAGATAATGCTGCTCAGCTGATTTCTTTGTCTTGGTTTCCCAAACAACATCTATAATGTCTGTCCAATGGCCTTCAATGAATTAAAGATTAAGGGGCAATGAGTGAGATCCTCACTGCCCCATAGCACAAAATGAACATAATGCATCTTCAGGAATTTTATAGAGCAGTTGATCAATGACAGTGACTCCCCAAAATAATAACCCAAACACACACACACACACACAGAGTGACTTGCACTTTTCACCAGCTCAGTGATGGAGGACAGTGCTATAATACACACATACACAGTACTCCTCAAGATACTTTAGTTGGTTCTGTTGATTACAGTCCAATGGGACCTTAAACACTGCAGCCAACACTGCATATTACTAAATACGCTACTAAACCTGCCTTAAAAGATTTTTTGACATTTTGTGGGCAGAAGAAACAAACTGTAAACATCACCTTTTAAGCTCATATGGCAAACTTGTTATAAAACAGGTTCTTAATTACATATCCAGCAGTTTCAAGCCACATAATAATTTAATTTAATTTATTTCTGATTCCTTTTTGCTGAAAACTGCTTTTTTCTGTGGCTTGAAACATCAGAGCAGCTTTCATTTAGCACTATGACAGGGCTTTGTGGCTAAAGGCATAAAGTAGGGTAGAGCATGGGTCAAGGTTTTAATTCACACTAAAACCACTCTGCTAACAACACATGTAGTTATGGTAATGCGTGTTGGATAAAAGCGTCCACACTAAAGAGCTTCTGCTATGTGAAACATCATGAAACGCCAAGAAGGTAATGAACTTTTTGATGACGAATTTCTGAAGACATTTAATTCAAGTTAAGATCCAGGCTTTACTCCTTTCTTCACACAACATGTTTAAAATGTACCACAAGCTTTGTATGATTTTGTGTATGTGTGTGTGTGTGTGTGTAGATGGGTGGGTGGTCCCATGGGGTGTGCATTTGGGCTCAGACCTAACTGACCCCTTATGTTGTTTATCAGTCCCTAATTCATCCCAGTGGCATCTGGGCATCTCTGAAGTCTGTGGTGGCTGTGAAGCTTGGAGTGGTGGGGTGTCTGGTCGGGTGTGTTGGTGTGTGTGTGTGTGTGTGTGTGAGTGTGTGTGGAGGGGTATGGGGGTTGCCCCCCACAAAAAGGCCTATCATGGTTTCTACACTCCCCTAGCAGAGCATCCATCTGGACGCAAGTAGGCTCATTGTTTTGACACTCACAGCGTGGTGCTGTCTGGAGAGGAGCGGAGAGGAGAAACCCCTCTTCACCTACTTTATTTTGCTCAATATGATGCAGCGGGGCACGAGTGTGTGCATGTGTGATGGTCTGAGGTCAATTTGAAGAGCTTTAGTGCAAAATGGGGCAGTCATTATTTGAAAGGAATCAGACATATTCGTACAAAATCCCAAACTTAAAATTGACAGCATTAGCATAGCATCTGGGAAATAAACTCCCCAAGTCCTAATCAATATTTCCCACTTCTATTCCTCTTTCCTTTTATGGGAAGAAGAATACACTACAAGAGAGATGAAGCTTTATTGATCCACAACCTAATTTCCCCAGAGAGGATCAATAGTTTCATTTCTTATATTATTTGTCTATCAATTTACCAGAGTTAAAGAATGAACAACAAACCAATCAAATTACGTCAGAATCACCAGTTCACTTAATCTATAAGACAAAGATAATATACATACACCACACTGAATTAGCCAGTAAGAGCCTTCTTCTCTCCACCATAATGAGAAGGACAAAATGCACCAAGTCACAGGATCATATATACTTTTATTGTTCATATCAGGAACGTTGCCAAATGAAGTGCCATATATTGACATCACATTCACCGACGCCAGGACAGGATTAAAGTGCTGTAAATGCTCTATATGGAAGCTACACCTAGCAATATGTAAAACACGAATCATTCTAGATAAAGAGAAATAGGGAGAAAGAAAATAGGGCCAGTCCAGTTTCTCTCATCGCTTTCTCTCCTTCCACTTCACACTTACACACTCCCTTGTGTGTTTCTCATCGGGGCACTCAGCTGAGACAAAGATCAAGTTAACGTGCCTATACTGTAATACCACGTGGATGTCAGAAAAGTTTCATTTCAATAAGATGACATTCAAATAACTTTTCCCTCCAACCATCCAGACATTTATTAAATTGTCAAACTCAATTATATTGTGTATAAGTATCCTAATTAATATATAAGTTTTGACAGAAGTGATGGAAACTGAGTCGTGTTGTTTTCTCCAGAAGAGATCAGGTTGCTGATAGTATCTCAGCAAAGCGTTAAGAGAGTGAAAATAGGCCAAGGTGAGGAAAGGCATCCTAACTTTGTTTAAACAAAAACAAAAACAAAGGACATGTTTGGGGGGCGTGTAGAACAGAAGATTCTGCTAGCTCTACATTAAAATGCTAATATTCAGTTGCAGATACAAAGAGACCGGAGAGAGACATACAGAGACACACATTATCATTATATACTATTAGGTTTTGCATATTTTGTTTTGCATCTGAGGATATAAATACAATCAAGGCACAGTGGCTGCTTATATGCACACAAAGTCCCTCAATTGCCTGAATACTCTCCTGGATAGTCCAAGCTCACATGTGCAACACTGACGCCATGTTGTGTCAAGCTATGCCAGATTTGCATCAGCATGAAACAGACGTCCATGTTGTTGCTGGAGTGCAGTTGATTTGAATATTAAAAGTGAAGCAGACGCTTTGGCGGTAAAGTAAGAATCCATAGACACATGAAAGGGACGTCAAACAAAAAGTGACACCATACATAAAACAAGAACAACATGTTGTTTAAAGCAGTGGTTCCCAACCTTCTTTGCTTTTGATTCTTTAAAGGGGAACTCAATTTCACACATCAAAGTCTGTTTCAATTGTCGCGGCAATCAGAAAACCGTTTAGTGTTAGTAAGATGATGGCAATAAAATACCCAAACACAATATCTGTCTTAACCTTAAGTTTCTTAGAATTCTTCATTGCTTGACAGCAGGAGTCTATATGGGAGAGACTGACTAACATCTGTTACAACACATGTATACAATCACCGGCCACTTTATTAGGTACACCTTGCTAGTACCAGCAAGGGAGCAAGGGACACTGGACACTTTTGCCTTCAGCACTGCCCTAAAACACATTAGATCAGCCTGTCTGGCACCAACAACCATGCCACATTCAAAGTGACTTAAATTACCTTTCTTCCCCATTCTGATGCTTAGTTTGAAATCGTCTTGATCATCTCTATGATATATATGTCTGCCTCAATGCATTGAGTTGCTGCCATGTGATTGGCTGATTAGACATTTGCATTAACAAGCAGTTGAACAGGTGTACCTAATAAAGTGGCCTGTCAGTGTCTATCCTGGGCAGCAAACAAATCACAAACAACTCACAAAATTCCCACCCCATCCTTTGACTTAACTATGGGGCAACAACTGCTGCTTTGTGTGCTTTATCGTATCATAGCTCAACACCCTATAGCTTGACTGACACACCAACAATGAGCACAGTGCTCATCTTTATCTAGCACGACCATATAGATAATGTTCACCTCCTCACTCATCCTTTACATCCTGTCCTGAGATTGCCATGCTACACACAGAAACACAGGAAAAGTCTAGTACATTTCCTGTCTTTTACCCTTAAGTGGTTATACTTATGTTTCACAACAATCACTATTCGATGCTATTTCAGTACATATTCCACTTAAAAGTAGATTAACGTTTTAACACCTCAATTTCCATAAGAACAGTACTACTGCATATGTGAAAAAAGTTTAGCTTTTTGTTGCTCTAGAGGGAGCTGCGTGAAATCTGAGGAATTTCGTCAAGTGATGTCACTTGAGTCAGGGTCAACTGGGTCTGAAAACTGAAAGTGTGAAAATGAAAAACATTTGGGGCTGTGGAGAAGAGAACTCACCAGACCTCTGTAGCCCGCTCCTCATCCCTGCTTGAGGGTAACACACCCAACTGAACTGTCTGCAGTCAAGTTGCAGTGTGGGTAATGTAGGTGTCAGGGTTTTGACAAAAAATAAGAATGCATGGAATAAAAAAATAACAAAAATCACGAGTCTGAATTTTAAAGGCGTGCAATGCAAAATCAGTTGAATACTCTTTTAA
>JAVQJD010085148.1:0-31282 GCA_036023655.1 Nannoperca australis | reverse complement strand
GTGTGTGTGTGTGTGTGTGTGTGTGTGTGTGTGTGTGTGTGTGTGTGTAAAGATTCTTTTAGGATTTCTTTGCAGACACAAGGAAGGGGATTCCAGGGCCTACTCTCCTCATCACCTCTAGTGACCACAGGGTTAATTACACAGCAGGTCATACACGTACACACACACACACACACACACACACACACACCCTGTTTAAAATAATAGGGTTTTAGGGTCTGTTTATATTGTTTTTTCATATTTTTCATATATACTTTTTTATTCCTACAGTGTCTAGTTTTTAGCCATGCTAGTGGCATGGCATTTCAATGTCAATTGGTCTGTCGGTTCAACCACCACTTTGTTCCACATAAAACGAATATGTGATGGTTTGGCACAAAATGTTAAAATGTTAGATACAGATATTAATGTTCCCCAGAAGATTAATCCTTCTGACTGGTGTTTCCCCTTACTTTTCCTTTAACTCTACAGTCTCTGAGATGTCCTGACAACTGTTGGATGGAAAGTTTGTACATTCTACACAAGTAGCCCTCCTGTCAATCACAACCTATTCAAGCAAAGACACAGAAAATACAGAAAACACTTATGTTACACCATGTTTAAAATGTATTGGTGAGTAAAGTTTGATCTCACATGATTCAAGCCTCCATTGTATTATGAATAAGGGGTTAACTTTAAAAAATAACTACTTAAACAAAGGAATAAACACAGCAAGTAAGTGAAAAAAAGCAATAACACTAGTCTGAATCAGGCTGCGCACTAACGCCCCTGTCTTCATAAAAGCACATTAACTCTAATATTGTGCTAACATGCTACTCTCCAGGGGTGGGCTATGCTTTGTCAGGCGGCGGCAGAGCAGAACCAGCAGCTTTAACTGTACTTAATTACTACTCTCACAACTGTTTACTAGCCCATTCAGCTACCCCAGGCCATCCCCAACATGCACACACACACTTAAACACAGTCAGACAGACAAATTGTACGTGCTATTACACATTCGCACATGAATCCATTCTAGTCAAAGAGGAGATGCACAAACACACATGCCTTGGCTATACATCCGCTCTCTCTCCTATGCAGTGTGGGTACCCACGTGCAGACGATACCCCCCACACAAGCCCCACAGGTATGGCCCACAGAGCAACAAAACAGCAGGAAGTGTACTTTTATATCTTTTACACCTATCTGACTAGCCTGTGAGGCTCTTTGCGGCCTGGGAACACCTACAGACAAAGCTATTGTGAAAATGCAGAGTTTCTCAAGCTTAATGTACGTCTACAGCTCTGGTACCACTACCCTGAGATCAGGAAACTATGGTGTATTGATATAACACAGTAGTGACTCAACCTGTAAGCTTTTTTTCTTCTAAACAGAAAGTGTAAACTGGAGAAAAAAGGCTCTTGCGTACAGGGACTTGCGTCAGCACTAACAGTTGCATCCGCACTTTGAATTGCATCCGTGTATGAAAGGTGCTATATAAATTAACTTGCCTTGCCTTGCCTTGCCTTGCCTTAACAGTTATTTGTTTGGAATAACTGAAGAGAAGAACAGCGATAGCCACTATGGATCAAGAAACAGAGAGCGCCGCCTACAGCAACAACCTTATCTTATCAATTTACAGGTTACAACTTTAAACTAATGAATATTTTAACATTCATTGCTGTTTGACACTTTTTTCAGATTCATGAATTCAGCAACTGAAGGTCCAGCTGAAAGCAGTTTTTTCTAGATTTATACTATAATGGTAAAAATGCAAAGAACTGAATCAATATTACATTTTGTAAATGGTCAGTACTACAACAGAATGGATTCTGTTCTGTAATTCACTTGCAGACTGAATGCATGTTGAATAAGAGAAAGACATTGGAAAAGGTAAAATGCTGTAGTCACTGGAAATTCACTGGATTTCAAACTGTTGAAAACACAATATGTCAGACAGTCTGCAATGACCACTAGCTCACAAACCAGTGCCAGAAACAAAATATCCAGACATCCAACCACCATCTGAAACCCATAGGAAAAGGTGTGTGGAAGATATTCTGATACCATGACACCAATACATGGAGTCACCACTCTCATCAAGGCTACACTAGAAAACATCAATTTCCTGGAGTTAAGGTATAAACCTGAATTTACCATGATCTATTGGTGAACCCTTATATATGCAAATGCCTGTGTGGTAGAATGTTGCAAGTACATGGAATTACACTTACACACTGGTACCGTTTTGACATCGTTAGGATAAGCTATGAAGAGTCTGTGAAAAGTGTGTATATGTGGGTGAGATTTCCACATGGTGGGGAAGGGATTCTACCAAGAATCCCTGGCTCAGACAGTTTCCAGTGAATTAATATGAGTGCATGTCTGTATTTTTACTTATTTTAACTGGATGATGTAATAAATGAATCGGTTGGCTGATTATAAAAAGAAATCAGCAGGTTTGAGTTATCTTTTCATTCTTCTTGGGGCAGTGTAGCATTAGGAAGCAGGGTTTTAAAGTAAGCTACATCTGTAGTCTATAGAGGTAAATAAGATGAATTTCTGAGCAGGGTTGTCATCCTCCTGTGTGGTGAGGCTGCCCCATGTGAACAGGATGAAGGCGAGGCAATGGGAGGAAGCAGTGGATCAGTGGTTGTGACCACAAATGCTAACTCATTTGTCCCTCACAGTTTAAAGCCT
This sequence comes from Nannoperca australis, assembly GCA_036023655.1. NCBI lineage: Eukaryota > Metazoa > Chordata > Actinopteri > Centrarchiformes > Percichthyidae > Nannoperca > Nannoperca australis. The sequence goes on along the minus strand of JAVQJD010085148.1, from coordinate 28,603 downwards.
TTGTAGAGAATGCAGATCTTCTTTCATGTTGTCATGCATGCACATGCCATATAATGAAATCAAACCTTCTATTTATAAACATCTGTGATCATTAGTTTGTTCGGGTCCCTGAGTGTCTATTTTAGAGCACTAAACCTCTGTCTATAAAATTTGTGTCTATATATTTTTCTGCAGCGATTCAGCGAATGGTAAGAAGTGTTTTCCTGATGGAGAGGAATGGCAGTGTATTAGCGTGTTCTTGCTTGAGTGTATGTGTGTGTGGTCGTCACACCATTCACAGTCTCAGGCCCTGCAGCTGACAGCCGTAAAACTATCTGTCCTGATTTTGACTTTTGTCTTGGCCAAGAAGACACGGCTACTCTTGATTTAACCTTTTAAATTTCATTTGCATGTCTACCTACCATAGGTACATGAATAGAGTCTGTTTACAGATGCAAAGCATGAATTGCATGTTATTTAAAAGTAGATCTTGTGTAAAATATCCTTCATATATTGCCTAAATTGGTCCCTAGCCAATCTAAGCAATAGTAGCACAACAGTGAATTACAGAAAAAACACCGGATCAATATTCAGCACATAGGAGCCATGAGTCAGTAGCTATCTGTAGTAGTATATTCAGTCTTAGTTCTTAACTAGAATCAGTCACAAAATTATAGTTTTATCTTTGAGCCATTGGATGGCTTGATAAATATCATACTATGGCCACACACACACATTCTGTTACGACCCTGGGTCGTATTTTGGGACACTACGTGTATCACCCTACTATGTAACCCCCACCTCAGGGTGGTGCTGTTCTCTTCTGTGGACTTTGTCTGTTAGCAGGTTCAATGACAGGTGGAGACCGGTGATTGGAGAGGAGCTGAGGATCTCCAACTGATAAGGTTGCCGGTGTCGTGCCAAGTTAGGTCCCCTTGCCAGATTCCGTATCCCCTGTCCACGGTACTTACTTTGTTATCATATGTTAGTTTTTTAAAAAGCAAGATCCAGTCCCATTATAATTAACTATATAACAACAACAAGACAAACCCCCTTTCACAGAAAGGCTCCCCCCTCTATAATGCCCAGATGATGTCCTACCATCAAGTGTTTTGTACTGTATATATGTCACATCACTACAAATCACCATGGTGATTTTGAAAAGGTTTCCTCTTTCCTAGCTAAACTTATAGAGGGTATACTATCTGTTGCAGCCTGGCTGCCAGAAAAAGTATCCCCCCTCTAATACACAGATGGATACAGGGGATACAGAATCTGGCAGGGGGACTTAACTTGGCACGACACCGGCCCGCCTGATCACTGTCTCTTGCATCCGTCTGCCAAACAACTGTACCCACCGTTTGGACCGCTAGTTGTGTAGTCCCGTGCGTTCCAGTGGTGAATGCTGTGTGTGTGTCGCCTCCTTTTGTTTTCTGTGAATCCCCGTAAGGGTGAAGCGTTATTAAGTGACTGTTTGTTAAGCCCATTTTTCGTTGAGAATCTAGCGCCATAGGGGCCTAGTTTTTGTGTTATTGTATAACAATTTACTTTATGTTTCAGACTTCGCATCGTAGGGGAGGGAAGCCATTTTTGTTTATTCTAAACCTCTTGTCTCCTGTTTTAAAAGAAGGAAGTTAGGTAAGAGACCCCGGAATTTTCTTTTCATATTTTGTTTGGAAGGCAAGTTAGTTGGGGTTCCTTATAGCATGTTTTGTTTGTTATGTTGGCATTGCCCTCCCTGAAGTTAAGTGTGCTCGTGATTAAATAAAACCTGTGGGTTTTGAACTGCAAATTCTGGTGTCGGGCATTTCTTTCTTTTCACTTCATGCTACGCTGTGGAAAACCCTAGACGGGGCGTAACACATTCAAACACACATTAAACCTATGAAATCTCCATCACACTACCACCATATCTTGAACTGTTAGTGAGTCCTTTGTGGTTACATTTCTGGAACATGTTCATGTGAGATGGGTGGCCTCCTGTCCCTTTCTCTTTCTCTGCTGTTCCAAAAGAAAATTTACAGTGACACAATGATGCATCATTGTTGTATTCATGACTTTCCCATTGGGGAGGAGATGAGGCTGTCATCTGTCATTTTAATTGTGTCATAGGACAACTGCAGCAGTTTATTTGATATTGTCAAGGGAGTGGGAGTTTGTTAAGCTGGGAACAGGCTACAAATACTACACACCCCACATGTAAAATGTTTTTGCCCCCATTGAACAACTCAGTACAAAACACACTAAATAGACTATAACTAGGCACACGCTAAGCACACCTGCGTGTGACTGAAACAGAAGAGAAATGGAAATTCATTAAATCCAATTAGCCTTGCTCACTTATGCTGCTATTTGGACAGCAAAGGCAAAAGAACAGATGAAAAAGCTATCATTTGGGTGAAATGGTGGATGGAGGGACGTGCGCAACAAGCACAAAAGTTAGAGGTGAGTGAACTTTGCTCTCCTCTTTTGGTAGAGGCTACCTCCATGGACCAAACTAATGTTCCATTGAACTAAACTGATATAATCATCACTGAGCTTATACAGTTTTACAAGTGAATTTGAAGAGCAATGTGACTGAATATTTAAAGTTCAAATGACATCAAATGACAATCATCATGGCACCCCTAATGAGTTTTAGTTGAAGGAGTATTAATAACCTTAAAGAATTTAGACAGTAACTTTGTAGAGCACTTACTCAGTTTTGCCTCCAGAGTCAATATGGTCATGTCTTTCTTCTATTTCTCTCCCTCTTTCTGTAAGTGTCAATTATGCAGAGCAATGAGGATCAGAGGCCCCGTTTGACATCATGGAGACCAGCATAGAGAAATCCCCTGCCTTCCCACTCAGGTGTTTGTTTTTCTTCAAATGTTTGATGAGGAAACAGTTACCAGGTGTCTTCTGAAAACGTCTGTTTCCTGTGGCGTCCAGGGACCAGACGGGCTGTGTTCAACTCGTCTTCCTGTGGTGCTGACGCTGACACTTTTAGTTCGACTCATACACTTTGACTGCCCACAAACACTCACACTGACCAGATGAAACAGTGTGTGCCTGACACAGGCACAAACACGCTGTGTGGATAGACAAAGCTTCTTGATTCTTGCCTTTCTTGTATGGACAAGTGCAAGAACCAGATGGATTGACGCTTGTAAGCAAAGACATTCAGTCTTATGTTGCAGTTTTTATACTCATGAGGATGCCAAATTGCTTTCATCTTACTTTTATACAAACTCAATACATATACAGTCGTGCCCAAAATGATTTATACCTCTGGCAAATTTTGACTTAAAGTTACTTTTATTCAACCAGCCAGTTTTTTCTTGATTGGAAATAATACAGGCGTCTCCCAGAAGATTATAAGACGATGTACAAGAGGCATCACTGTGGAAAAAAATATTTCTCAGCTTTTATTTACATTTGAACAAAAAGTGGCATGTCCAAAATGATTCATACCCTTTGCAAACTGTTACAGTCTTTGGGAAAATCCAAAGTTCTATACCATTCCGAATAGTCCAAGCTGTTATAAAGCATCCTAATTACTGTGAAAAGGTGAAAAACAGCAGCTCCCTGCAGTTGGTTTACCAGAGGTATGAATAATTTTGGGCTTGACTGTATGTTATTGGTCGACTGTAACCCACATACAGTATACATATATACATATATACATATATACCATTAGATATTATATTAATAGTTATGACATATATCAACTGTATATGGATGACTTTGACATCACAAGTACGCTTAGATAAGCTAATAAAGCTATTCAGAGAAATGAATGAGGGAGTAAGGTGGTCATGATGGTGATTTCAAGTTTTCAACACTTCTACTTATTCCATAGGCTGGTGGTTTCAGAGTCACTGCAATTTGACCTGAAAGGGGGAAAAAAGGACGATCAGACAGGATATTGTCTATGTGCAAGTAATAAATGTAGCATAAAGAGATGGAGAGCCAAGGAATTTGAGGGGAGCCAGTGGCTGGCGAAGAGCCTTTGAAAGTCGAAGCCGTCAGCCCCCTTCTCTGTGACTATGCAAGCCACTGATGACAAGGCCGAGATGGCATCTGCTGATAGGGTCTGCTCATCAGCACCTTTATTTCATGGGCCGCAGATGGGGTGAGAAGGGGGGTTATGCATGTGTGTGTGTGTGTGTGTGTGTGTGTGTTGTATATGAGTGTGTGTGGGACTGGTTACCAAGGAAAATAGGGATACATCTATTTAATAATAAACATGTTGTTTACAGCAAATTATGAAATCAAAATCTGGAATCACTATGTCTAAGTGTTTTCCTTGCAATAAAAGCATCCCTGTTGAGCCAGCAAGTGTTGGAAATGCTTAAACTCCAATTAAATGCCCAATTCAGACCAAAGATTTGCAAAACTTGCAAAAGTTTGCAATGCACCGGGTCTGCAATAAGACGAGACGGTGCATCGTTTCCTTTGCAACGGTCGTTTAATCTGCCAGCTTTCAACTGAATATAATATGTAGGGTCTTTAAATAGGAATGAAGATAATGATAGTGAGTAACTTGCTACAGTTGAATTTCTACAGGTCGAGATGACCACCTGACCTTGCAATGAGCTGATTGGTTGTTAAAACAGGTGGCATGCTTCTAAAACAGCCACTGGTGATTTAACAAGCTGAGTCACAGACAATGTGCAATGTTCTAAAACGAGGCAAATCTTGGACTTTCATGCGGGAGACGGAAGTTTTGCATCCTGTCACAAACTTGCAATAAATGTTTGACATTTTGGGAAATATTCGTTAGTTTATGGGACAGGTAGCTTTTTGCATTCTCTTTTGTTGCCTGGCCACTGGACCTGGCCAAGAAATAGTATGGCACATAAACAGTAAAACTACTAAATGCAATTTTTAGACTTGGTTTTTGCACAGATTAAACAAATAAAATATTTGTTCATTTGTTTTGAGTCTTTGTGCAAAGCCAAGTTTGCCAGCTGCTGGCTGCAGCTTCATATTTAGCATGCAAACATGAGAGTGGTGACAATCTTCTCATCTAACTCTTAGCAATTTCCTAGACCCAGATCAAACTACTCCTTTAACCAAGTGTTTGAGTTGCCTAACCCTATCCATACCTGAACCATAACCATGACCTTTCCCTTACTTTATTCATACTGTACCGTTATGAGAGAATGTTTGCAAAATGTTGTGTTAGAAAGTCAAATATTGATCTTGACTTGGTGACTCTCTAACCTCATGTACTCCCCCAACCTATGCTTTTGCCTTCAACACCTCATTAATACACCACCTCACACACACACACACACACACACACACACTTGGTACAGGGGTTTCAAAGCAGGTAAATAAACCCTGGGGATTGAAGACAAAGGCAATAAATAACACCAGGATGACAGATATGGAAGGGGGGGTGGACAGATGGACAGCAGAAGAGGGTGAGAGAGAAAACAGAGATGTTTAGCCAACCATCAGTAATGATCTCATGGACCAATACATTGTATTTTATATTTTATCCCTGTGATTCTTGCTCCTTCCTCTTAAACTGTGGTCACCCATTGCTGCTGCCCACTACTTAAACAAAACTGTGATTATAGCTGTGAGACATGATGGATGCAACCTAAAACGTGTAATTCTAGTGTTTTATGTTCTGCATTAAGTCACAAAGTGTTCTGGTGATGGGAAATGCTAGTCAACAAGTATAAACTAAATATTTATATTAGTCAACATTCTCATTATTAGAACTAAAAGCTAATTGATCCAATTTCAGCAAGGTGCTAACAACAACCATCCTGCAAGGTTTACCACTGTGCAAAAACAGAATATGTTTTTAACTACATCCAGTGGACACCAGAGTGCTGCCAGGTTTTTTGTTCTTGCAGGGAAAGCAGATACACCTCTTTGTTTAGTTTGGCACCAGACTTGACCTCTAGTCACGGCCAAACATGTTCTGTCTTGGACTGAGCAAGCACGCAAATCTGCTTATACACACAATGACATAGATGTATTTTACACAAGCACATACGCTCAGGAAGCCAAAGTAGGTGAAAACACATACCCTAATTCTGTATTTTGGCACACTCTCCTAATACCAGCTGCTGGGCAGGTGACATATTCATTAATGACCATGTTGACAGCCCACAATGCACAAGGTCTTTCTCTCAATAGAAAGTTGCTTCTAAAAATGCGCGTCTTTCTGATTAGGTCAAACACCATCACTTGTCACAGAATATCAACAGCATTTTTGACCATCAATCACTGCATGCAAAATTATGTGATCATTTTAGTTTTGTTGTACCTGTGTGTGTAGAGTGGGTCCCTTTTTGTGTGTTAGTGTGCCACTGCATCCAGCCATTAAACTCCATTTGTCTTTCATTTGCCGTGTTAATCTGTCTTCTCTTACATCCATCTGTTGAGCCATCATTTCCACATTCCTCACTCAGCTCTCCATCCATCCATTCACCCAACGATTTGTCATTTTGTTGTTCTCTGAGTGTGTGTGTGTGTGTGTGTGTGTGTTTATACTTGCCCCTCTGAAAGACTTTCCATCGGCTTGTCTGTCAGTCTGTTTCTATAAGTCTATGTGCCTGCCTGTCTTCCTGCTAGTCTCTCTGTCCATCTGAAAATGAATTTGCATGTTTGTCAGCTGCCTGCTTCTCTCTCCATCCATTTGACCAGATCCATCTGTCATAACAGCAGTGGACACAGATACAAGCATGCTTTCAGTGTTTTCATAAAGTAGTACAGGAAGCAGCTATGGCCAACATTTTGGTGCACTGATTGCAGCTTCAAACTACATCAAAATGCATTTTAGAAGACAAGAGTAATGCTACCTCCAATGGTGTCTCCTCACATCACTGCAGTTTGACACAACATGGCAGCAGCACCCAAAGGTCTGCCAGCTGTGGCCTCAACCCATTGGATCCACAGTTTGTTTTCCCATGCGTCATCATTTAACAGCGCTCAGGTGCACCTCTAGTAATCACAAATGCACCCCGCCCCCTTCTCCATGCTCTCCAGTTTTTCTCTTTGCTGCCATTTCTCCTTCTTCTCATCTTTTATGTTTGTCCCATCTCTTTCTCTTCATCATCCAATTTAATATATACTTAATTTTGTTCTGCTTCTCCTTTAACCCTAGCCTTCACCATAGATATCCAGAGTAGCAGCAATCTTGCACAATCAGACCTCTCAGACGCGGGTGATTTGGATAATGATACCTCTGAAAGTCCATAGGCAGCTCTTTTTGGACTGTGTGTGAGTTGGGAATGCCAGCCCTCAGAAAGAGCTCTGTTGGTTTCTTGGGTAAAAACAAGTCCTCCACAATAAACAATGTCATCATGAGCAAAGATATGGCTTATGTTTAACAAACACAAAAATCCACTGCGGTGTTTTAATTGTTAAAGTCCTTGTGTTTTGCTATTACATGTTGCTATTACAAGGTCAAAAATGCCCTGGTGAGCTGCAAGAAGGCTGCTTTCTACACGTGGTTTGAACAAACATGAGTAATGCTTGTTTAAATGGAAGGCAACCAAAAACATCTCTCATAGTCCTGCTGAAGGTGCAGTTAAGACCAGTGTGTTTTCCAAGTGCTGACAAAGCACACAGGGCCAACACTGGGTCAAATCAAGCACCGCACAGAGTGTTAAGGCCCAAGCTCATAAGTCGTGTCTCCAGCACCACTGGCTGAGCCTTCCAAGGATAGCACTTCTCCCAGAGATGAGAAAGCATATAGCTTAAGACACCGGTCTAGTAGGTCACCAGTGACTTAATGAACATGAGCCTCTTCCTTTCATTAAAAACATACAAATTCTACTTCTCAGCTACATTCCTTTAGTTCTGATACAACATGTACTATATGTGTGTACAGTTGATCAAGTCCAAAAATGTACTCTTGCTGTCTCTCTCTTTCTCCCTCTCCTCAGACTGCTTCTTTCTTTCTCTCTCTCTTTTCCCTTAAAAATAGTTTTTTTTATACAAGTGGTTCTCTCACATGGCCAACATCAACATCTAATAAAGCCCAAAGATAAACATGGACCTCGGTCTACGGCAGAGTTGATTTCATCCCCAGAGAGCATCAGCCAACTCCCGTCCATCTGCCCAAACACAAACCTGCTGTTTTTCACAGGGAAAAAAAGAGAACATCAAAACAATGCTGTCAGATCAACATTACTTGGGCTCCTTAGGAATACGATTATGCAGCGGTCTGTGAATATCAACTACCACGACTTGTCCTCAGTGCTATTACCCCTGCTCTGAATAGTCATCACGTCTGGTTTCTTTACATGATGTGTTTAACTGCAGCCAAAACGAGAGCGAAAGAGAGAAAAGTGGCCAAAAAAAGAGTTTGGTAAACATCATCACTATCTTGGTGTGTCTTTCACTGTCCTTGACTTTGTAACAGTGAGAACAAGAAAAATCTTTATGTTGGAATGGAGTTCAGCACAGTGCATGAACAGCAGGTGTTCCATGTCATCCCAAACAGTGGAAAATGGTTTCAGTCATAGATATACAACCTTCATAAAAGAAAAGCCTGGTTTGAAAAGGAAAACATGAGGGGGAGAGGCTTAATAACATATTTAGTCCTGAGAACAGCCGCCAACTGGAACAGTATCACAGCTAAAACAATCACATCTGTGTCCTGGAAATTAGGTGATAACCTTTTTCCTGCTTTTGTGTTCTCTCTAACCTAATTTTACGTTCACATTTTGAGGTTCTAGTTTCAAGGACATAGTAGCTTTGTAACAGGATTTGTCGTGCTTTGCTTAATTTCTTTTTCTTTGAGTTGATGGAAGGTGTGCCTGATTCTTACAATGTGTTACACCTCTCCATGTCTGTGTTGAAGGTTGACTTCTTGAGCACCTGCTAAATAGATGTTTCTGGGTCGGATTATGAATGTGTATTTAAGGTATGAGCCCCTCAACGCGAATAGGTGTGCGTCAATCATTTGTCTGTATACAGAAATGTGTATAAGCGAGTGTGCCAGCGTGTTTTTCCGTGCACATTACCAATCTGCAGCAGACCTGTCGCTGCTCAGTGCCAGCACACAGATGTTTGGCCACTGTCGTTTCTGCAAGACTTCGTCTGGAATCTGTAAAGATAAACAGAGAGAACAGTTTACACAGAACAACAAGTCTGTGATGTCTGACGGCGGAAAAGTGATACTTGTGTATCGTGCTTTCCAAATGTGAGACAACTACTTTTATCATTAGAGGACACTTCCTGTTCTATTCCAGGAACATGTGATACTGAAATGGATGTCTGACTAAGTAATACAAGACAAAAGGAAATCAATATTTTACTACAAAAAAAACATGGCTGTTATAATGCACTCAAGCAGCAGAACTGACTGCTGGGAGGTAGAAATGATTTGTCAGACATTTTCCAAGTTCTATTTCTGTGTCCCTGGGTTAATTAATCATTTATCTATTATTTGCTAAATATTTCTTTATGTGTACTGTAAAACATTAAAATATTTTTGATGACTTATTTTGATAATAAATGTATAAAAAAGTGATTTGGGGTGACATGCTAATCCCACCCATCACATTAAACCACACTTGTCCATTAACTCGTGGGTAGCTAGCACAGCCATATGTTAGTAGTAGGCGTTGGAATTTCAGCTCTGTGCAGCCCTGTATCACGCTGTGTTCACTAAGCTACCTCCTTATCCCATCTACCATGTTTTTTTCCCTGGGAAATACCTCACAATACTATAGCTAAATACACTCTGACTTTAAGAGATTGTTTGAACCGTCTTCTAGTAACTACACTGATAATGAGATAAGAAGTATCAGAATCCGACTTATTCATACATCAGGTGACTGAGCGATCATATCATACATTTGCTTCACAGATATTCATCACAGCAGCCCTAACATTCTGAGTTTTGACAAGTTGGGAAATGTGAAGGCAAAAAGCTTAAACGGTCACAATCAGGTGCTAATGTGTGACTGACTGTACTGCAGGTCAGACACCAGGCTGAAGTTATCTTGACACAGATTGGACACACATTTTACCCAACAGAGTCTGCATTGACTTAAAGGTAGTTAAAAAGTTCATACTGACCAGCTGGACCTGTTTAATTGATATGTTACATAAATCATAGGTCTTTAGTTTTCATTAGTAATTATAACAAAAGAATAACAAAGTAAGACAAATGCTATCTTTCATACACTATAATTTTATTTGTTCTATGTTTTTAAGGTCTCTCTCTTTCTCAGTGTGTGTGTGTGTTTATGGGAAAGTTGTGACGGGAAGCTCAAGACTGATGAGGGCCCCTTAGAGTCTGACTGACGGATGGATCAATATGGAGGCATCTCCAGAGAAAACCTGCAAAAGAGGAGGAGGGAGAAAACAGGGGGAAGAGCAAAGATGAGGAGAACCAACAGGGAGAGTTCCTCAACAGAAAAGAAAGAAAAAAAAACTTTGTAATACATGGACTTGAGGGGCTACGGGGCAGTGAAGGAAAAAACAAGTGGTATACCCTATTTCAGACGACAGGGCACAAGATGCTCCACAATTATTCTGCAGCCTTTGTAGTACGATTGCCTCTTGTTTAGGCAAAACCACCGTAGTTCACAATTAAGCCTGGCAGGGGATGAACATCAACGAGCAGTGCATCACAACAGCTCCACTGGCACAGAGAGTTCAGTATGCTGGTTGAGTGAGGTGGATCGTTCAGCAGACATGCCTGAAACTACATGTGCTGCCAATAATACTTTAAAGACAGACCTTGAACTAACTGGAACCACCAATAATATCAAACATGTCACTTTACGATCTGTATCTCATTGCTGTGGCAGTGTGTTGCTGCAAGTGTGTATAGTAGACTGATATTGAAAAAGTGCAAGAAAAAACCCTTGTTCTTCTAAATAAGTGACCAAAAAAACAAGAAAAATGATTATGTTAATTAAGAAACATCAGCAACGATATCAAAACATCCTCCACCTGACTATCTGGAACAGTCTGTGCTCTGTAATTTAAACCAGCTGAATTGTGCTGCTAATAGTCGTACTGTGGCTTAGAAATGCAGAAGCTGCAGTAACATGATGGCAGGGTTTTTGCCCAGGGTCACAACAGCCACTAAACACTGTTGCTCATTTTTGTGGAGACGTTTGTTCCCCATCAAAGGGAAATAACTTATTTTCTCAATCAAATGTTTTCACATGTCCATTCTGTCTTCCTTCTCACACATGTATCCCTTATTCACTCTAGACTCCCTCTGTCCATGTATCTCTGCTTTCCATCCATTCTCATATACTGTAAATATATTTGTTATTTCGTCTCCAAGATGAATGTCAATCTGTGATGACAGGCAGGACAATGAGAACACTTGGTTGTCAACGTTAGATTGACATCCTCATACATTCAAGTATTGTTAAGCGCCAACTTAGAAGAAACAGGTACATGGAAGACAAATAGAAAGCAAAATACTATCATAATATTTTGACATCACAAGTTGGTGACCTGAGTGCAGTACTGACAAGTCAAGATGTACTAAGATATATTGATTCATTCATTAATAATCTTGTACCTAAGATTTGACTTGTAGTCAGATTTTGAGATTGACAGCATTTGAAATGCATTTTGAAATGCAATTGATTTTAATTAGTTTTTTTAGATCTACATGACCAAGGACATACTATGTAAAGGACCCCATACTTTTTCACAGAAAGTTAAAACTAAAACAAAAAAACACAACAAATATTTAGTTTAATCCAAAGGAAAACAAAGCTGCACCAGCCAATCAGAATTATGGCCAAAATATTTAGACTTATCGGGTCTCTGACAAAACGTCTATAGTTTCCTGCAGTTTCCTTGCTTTCTTTGTTGGTGATCATTGGTCACCTTAGGATTACACATGAGTGTAAGATTAAAAAAAATCAGGAAAAAGAACATAAAACATAAAACAATATTTGAAATGTACCTGCAAAACAATATTTTGAAGATACTGCGCTTCTAAAAAACTTTCAGTGGATATTTGAACTAGGACTGAGATGGGACACACTGCTACTGGACTTCCACTTTTACTAAAGTTAAAGTTAATATCTCTCTAAAACATGCAGAATTGTCTCTTTATAATGGTCGAACACTAAACAGACCTCTCAATAACCCCTACAATATGTTGTATGTGTACAATTAAATTACAGTTTGGTGAATTTAAATGTTGATACTGCAAAAATGAAGGCTCCCTTTGCTTCTCATATACATTTGACAAGTGTCTGCAGTTGCCTTAATGCCTGAGAATCTGGAGTAAATTATTCACGTGCAAAACACAGTCTGCAATTTTTGAGACTCTTTATGCTTACATGCTTAGTGGCATGAGTAGGTGTGGCACCAGCAGCCTATGGACTGGGAGCACAATAGCCAAACACACCCTTAGTGATTTCCAGGGTCGAGTTAAGTATGCCATCTCCATTCTTCATTCTCATTCCCCCTTCCTTTCCACTTTCTCATTGCCCCTCTCAGTGTGAAGTGCATTGTTGTGTTAGGTTCATGCAGTGCCAAGGACCAACCAGCCCTCCTTGTAAAACCCCCATGACCAATTTCAATTCTCCAGCTCCTTCCACCATTCGCCTTATCTAATTAAATCTGCACTCAGTGGGTCCTGGGCACTGGAAACTGCATTGTGGGGTCCCTGGACAAGCAAAACAAATATATACCCCAGCATGTGAAGATTAGAAGCAGACCCTCCATGTGGCTTTTGTATGTATGGAGAAAAAGCAAGAAGGAGGGTGAAACTGGGAGGAGGAGTGAGGGATATAGGAGGTGGAAATATTGGGAAAGGTAGAACAGAGGAGAGAATGTAAGGTGGATGTGGTGGGCATTAGGATGGGAGAGTGAAATAGAAATAATTGAGCGACCACAGAGAGAGAGGTGGGAAGTGACGTGCTGGAGAGGAAGAAAGAGACAGGGAGGAAATGTGGAGAAGTGCATCTGGGCATAGAAGTGGTGGAGGAAAGTTAGATGCTGGATTGATAAAGGAAAAAAAGGGATAGATGATTGGAGAGACAGTGGAGTCCATGTGGAACTGAAGTCATAGTTTCTTTACTCTCACACTTGCAGAACTATTCATATGTCAAGAAGTCAAAAGAAAGAAAAAAAGACTGAAAGAAAGTAACTGAGTCAAACCATTAAACTGCTTAGTCATAATCGTCTCCCTATCAGTTCATATCCATCTGTGTAAATATGTGGATGTGTTAAATAAACCACAAGCTGAGTGCCATGAATAAGGGCATCTGCTAGACAAAGAAATAAACAGAGGCACCTTAACCTCATAACGTGTTGTAATGTTATGGTGAGCACACACATACTTACACACACAATTTGCGCACATATGAGCTGTGTGAATGATCCTACCAGCACTATCACACATACACAGAATAACATGCAACACATTGGTGCTCACACACATGCCTGCTTTCATGCACAGAGGCACACCCACACATACACAGGTGTTATGTTACATAGATCAGGCATAACAATAGTTTCTGTTGAGGATGTTCATGTGAGGATTAAGAACAGTACATCTGTCATTTCAGACATTTTTAGAGAGAGAAAGAGCACAAGACAAAGCTGGGGTTCATATGAGGCAGACACTGCAAGTGCATATCAAGATCCTTTTTTCTTCTTCCAAAAAAACTGTTGTAATTTAGATACATATTTCACATTTTTGTGAACCTTCAATTTTGAAAAAGTTAAAATATTTGTAATTGGATGTCTGATGATCCCAGTAAAGTGATAATAATGCACTATACATACATGAATGCAACTAAATTTAAAGGCTAATGAAGCAAACAAAGTTATATGTGGTATCTATCAAGTGATGTTTCTTGGATACATAGACTCTGGTTGTGGGTAATAGAAATAACAGAAAAAGCCTGTGTGTGATGGTTGAAACAGGAGTAATAGAGTAGAGTTTTCAAAGTGCTGATCATTAGATCATGTGCAGCAACAAGTATATCACTAAATGTTATGAAGAATACCATTGGAATGGTCAGAATTAGTTTAGATGAGAGGGAGGGCATCTGAAGTAAACACATGAAATAGTTTGTCATAAATGCCAGACAGTTGTGTCTAGTTTATGATGTTCACTTTATTTTAGTTGGCAGTTATTTTGTTTACTGATTATAAATTAGTTTAGTTTGGATTTGGAAGTGTCATCCCACATTCTTACATCCTGCAAGCTTATTTCGTTGGTCTTTGCAAATGTTTCTAAAGTGTTGGATATGCCTTATCTTTCCTGGTCGTCAGGATCTATAACAGCCAATCAGCATGTACAATTGTACCCATGATGTCATACAAAGGTTGGGTTGCTTTTGGTAGGGTTTACAATTGAAATTAATTTATCTTAAAACATATTAGCAAGAGAATGATTCAACAAACCAACAGGAATTGGAGCGGATCCTGTTTAAGAGATAAGCACAGTTTATTCTGTGACAAAAGTTGTGGTCCTCTGGCCAAATTGTGAAAAAGATCCACAGAATAAAACCTTCCAAATGGTGAAAGAATAGCAGTAAAAACATGTGTTGGAGTTTGCTGGTTTTGATGGATATCTTTGGCGATTTGCAGTGCCAAGTCTGCTTAGTGTTACCCAGCTGGTCACTTTTTCATCCATTTCTCTCTATGTTTTTGCATCTTGCACTACTTGCTTTAAGCTGCTCACCTCTAGCTCTCTAAAAATGCATAATTCAGGCTGAGACACAGCCACTTCCTTTACAAAGTAAAGAGCACACAGATGAACGGCGGTGCAGGAGATGGGGATGGGAAAGATCTTAGCTGGAATTATGATTTCCTTTAGCCTTGAATGCAATGATGGGTCATGTGTGTCATGATTTACAGCCACCTCCCCTGTCTCGCTGTGCTATTATAAGACACATCACAGCATCATTTGTTATAGTTTCCGTCTTTGTTCAACAAATATATGTCTTCTCTGAAAGCAACGCTTTCAACCTTCCTGAAACAACACAGATAATAGATGTGATTTGTGTGTTCGAGAGGGAGCTGGGCATTGGTCACAGTAGTTTTAGCAGTATTGCCCTCTACTGGTGAAGTGCAAAATTCTTTTGATTTTAGATATAATGTGCTATACCCTGATGGAAACAGATACCAGACATTAGACTCTAAGGTCATTAGGAGTTTCCAGACACTAATGTGTTGACTTGTAGAAAGGAAACATAAACTAATTATGACTTAATATCTTCCATGATACACATATCCATCTAGTTAGTATTTGTTTCATTCTAGTCTGCATTGTGTTATAGTGATTGACCCATTTTTTTATTTCACCGGGGGTGTTAATGGAAAGTAAAATACTAACTGAACATAATGCTTGATTATTAATAAAAAATGACAGAATGACACAAAAGGCTCTTCTTTGTCTTTCTTTTACTTCTGTCTAGATTCTTTAGACTGGAGTCAGGAGTCCATTTGTGAATGAACTTGAGCTATGAGGCCATTTAGGGAACACACAGAGACACACACACACACACACACACACACACACAGAGCGAGAGAGAGAGAGAGGGGGGGGCATACTAGATCAATCCCCTACTGCCCAATTAGGGCTGACAGTAGGATTAAGGAAGGCTGCCTCCCCAGGTCACATGAACTCTGTTGTCTGATACAGTTTCTCTCTGGAGACACACACAGGACTGATAGCACACAGAGCAGTGCATGTGAACGTGTGTTTGAACGTGCACGTGGAAGGGGAGTACAGGGGGAATCATTTGTTTTCCTTAGACATGTGTGAGTGTTTTTTGTGTGTGTGTGACTGTGTGTGTCGGTAAGGGCACGCTTACATGTGAACTGGTCCAAGCAGAAAACATGCATATTTTACCCTCTCTATTAAATCCTCTGGACCTCTTCAGGTGTATTAAATTACCATATAATCCATCATCATATCATTACAATCTATCATTAGAACTTTCTATAATGTGGAACTGCTGGACGCCCAAAGACATGTTCTCATATGCAAGTTGCATACGAGTTGTGTCTTTTTTATCGAGTTATAATAACTAACATTTGCATTACATGCTGACAAATGATCAGTATTGATATTAAATCTTTGCAATTGCTGCAAAGTCTGTTACAAATCTACAAAATGTGGTGGTGATTGTGCCTGCAGCCTCACTGAACCGCAGCAGTATCCATGTTTCATTAGCAACACACTATCCATATTTTATTACCATGCTGGTCAGTTATTCAATACCTAATACCTGGTCAGAGGCCTCACTGAACTTTCCTTGCTTCAAAGCTGCCTTAGTGAGCATGCAGAAGATAATGGGACTCAGTGTTGTCTGTGGACGAGCGCCAAGCATTTTGTTTTCCACAACTGGAAAAGGAGAGGGAGAGAAAGTCAAGGGGGTTACTCAACTGTGGTAATACATTATATCCTGACACACTGTTAAGTGGCATAAATTGTTTATTAGCAGCTATTAAGTAATAGTGAAGTCCAAATACATGAGGGCAGAGGGGCCTGCCTGCAGATACACATCTGATAACGTCCATCAAGAGGTAAGAGAGCATGCACATATACACATGTACATACGCCAGCGTTTCTTACATGTCTAGACACATGAGGATACAGGTGTTTGTCTGTGGTAACACAAATGTATTTGGTTTTGAAGTAGTTTTGCTTTAAACTAAATTCACAATAACCAGAATCCTCATGTGAAGTCAAACATCAAGAAAGGACTAGGCCAACTCACACATCTGCTCCCGACAGTGTGATATTCACACAGTAGAAGCTCTCGTGTATAAAGTCCAAAAATTGAATGACTTCAATCACTTCTCTTTTTTTTTTAATGAGATAAAAGGATTTAGGGAACCGCTGATGAGAGTGAGATAAGAAACCGAGATACTGAGTGTCAGGTGTACTACCTTATAGGATGATGGAATATGTGTTGCTATCAGTACTACTTGTATTAAGCGAAAAATTTAACTACACATGAAAAGCCCATTTTCCAAAAAGCCTTCTGTGTTTGTATGTGTTCCACGTGCACTGTGTGTAAATGTATTCCACAGTCTGCACCAAATCACCAACTATGCATGCATGCTTATCTGTGTGCGCTGTGCACGAGAGCAGCAGTTTAGATATAAATGTGTTTGTGTGTGAATGCAATAACCTGGGACATTCCTAGACCCCAGGAATCACCAGGGACTCCATTACAATCAGCCCGTAGAATGTGCGTGAACATTATCAATTTCTCAGACTGTCCAGCAAATGTAAAATCATGTTTCTTGATTCAGTCCAAACTCCCTTGTGTGACGTGAAACACAAGCCACAAAGTTGGACAGCGGCTCAGTGCTCGCAGTATAATCGAACATGAAAAGGCCTTTTCTCTAAGCACTTCCTTGACAGCTCGCTAATGAGGGTATTGATTGCAGTAACACATGCTGATGAAGGATCAATGGGCCAGGCGCCCTACAGTGACATCTGTTAACAATGCTGGATGATTAAATTAATATGTGGCTTGGAAACTCAATTTCTCTCTCTGGCCACTGATGCTGGAGGTAGCTCCCATCAAAAAGAAGGTAATACTGTCTGCCCCTGTCAGAGCAACAAGTTCCTCATGAGCGCTGTAGTAATTGAGTGTGAGAGTGAGAAATGTAAAGAAATGGGCCATAAAGCTATAGTAACCTCACATTATGTATCCACAGTAGGGTTTATTTGGAAAGAAGAAGTAAAAGTTCAAATAAAGAATACATTGGATACATTATCAAGATGAAAATGAAAATGCATGTTCAGACTATAGTAACAATGATCAAGCATCTGGTGTTGTGCCTGTAAAGTCGTCTCACCTACTGTTGTTGGTATGCCATCAACTTAAATGTGAACAAATCATTTTGTAAAAATCAAAGAAGGTTTTATTGCCTTTATGCCCTTGATTGCCTTGTGTTGTGGGTTACACCTCTGGGGCTGAGGTATTCTAATTTACCACAAGAATTTTGCCTAAATGGCACCAAAACAGTTAAGCTGCTAAGAGCTCAGTGACTTTTAGACCAAACTTAGGTAGGAATAAAAGACATGCAACCTTAATTATAAAACACCAAACTGATTCCCCCTGCTCTCAGTCTTTATGCAAAGCTAAGCTAACCGTTGCCTAGCTGCAGCTTCCTATTTAACAGATAAGAGAATGTCTCATAAAATGTCAAACTATTTCTTTAAGACATAACATTTTTCATTAAACTGTGTTAGAATACAGCCACTGATTTGTAAGGGACTGGGAATCCTTGGCATTAATACTATAAATACTAAAAGCTAGAAACTAAGGCCTCTCATGCCATGCACAAAGACACTGGTAAATACACACACACACACACACACAAACACACTGCTGGATCTCCTCCAGTCTCACCATTCTTTGCCTCCACCTGGGATTAGACCAGGAAATTGTCTTGTTTTCAGGGTCTCATCCATTTTACTCCGGCTCGTCACGAGAGGCTGAGCTGGGGGTGCACACGGGGGTGCGGCTCGCACAGGGACCCGGACTAATGCTAACTCCACTCAAATACATGTTTACAACAGAAATTTCTGTTATCAATCTGTCTGGATTGATCTAGGAGTTCCACTCATGAACCAAACAGTCTTCAATACATTGATCCTCGTGTACAAAAGAGAACAGCCCTGAGGTAACCATAAAAAAGGTGCATGTTTGACCTTTGTCTAGACACATTTCAGAGAGCTGAAGAGTGCATTTCTCTCTTTTATTCTACGAATGAAGAAACAAAGAAGTTCTGAACTTAAATCAGTGATATCTTACCAAGTATCTCCCTTTCAGCCAAAAGAGAATGCATTCTTGCCAAAAAAGATGAAATGTCTAAGAAAGTTTTGCTCTGCTACCCATTATATTATGAAAGCCTGCTTACCTGCCCATTCAGCATTTCTTTAATGCTCTGACTCTCTTAAACTTCAAATTTTCCATTCTATTACTTCACTTTGAAGCCTAATTGAAACAGAGTTGAAACACTGCAAAAAAAAAAAAAAAGGCGTTAATTCTCAACTGGGGAAACAAGAAGCATCATGTTGCTTCTTCTGAGGTTTTTTGAGAAAATAGAACAACAACATGTCTTCTTGGCTTTGGAAATATGTTTTCATTGATCTGTTAAATTCAGAAATCGAACTGAACAAGTTAAATACACTCCCCCTCCTCTCAATTATACGTTTTCATTAGCTTTGAAGCTGAATATGCAGATCAACATGAGCTGAGGTGCTTGCAGACCTACCCCCGCACTGAGCGTGCACACAAACACGTACACACACACACACACACAACCACAGATCACCCAAATCTGACACTAACTTGGCAACATCATATTTGCGAGATTTTTGTCAAATTGAGCTTTAAGGTTGAGATGTTAGAAAAAAATACGACAGGTTTACATGCACACACACACATTCCCCATTTTAACACACTGCAAATGTCCAGAATACCTCTGAACCTCATCCAAGAAAATTTCCAAACTCTGCTAATGATTTCAATGGAAAGAAAAAACAAACAGATTTTTCTTGTGTGCCTGCTTGATAGCCATTTGGGTGCAATTTCAAGCTATTAATACTTCATTTTCATAATTGTGGGGTCATCTCTGGGGTGTCTGGATATTTCCTCAACAGCTGGCTGCAAAACAGAGTTTAGTCTGGCCTGAGAGATAATCAAAGCTCAGCTGGTTAGAGTTACACCATTAAATCAAAGGTGAATTTCTGGCACTTGCAGAGAATGTAAACAAAAACAAAAAATGTGAACAAACCTATGTTTTTCCTCAAGATTCATAGAGAAGAAGGATTCTTTGCATATTCAAATTAAATTCACCTTTTAACCCTTTATCGGGAAAGTAACAACTTTTGGTAATTTCCGCACATGTTAGATATCAACATGTTTCTTTCACCTTATAGGTGTTTTCTTGTATTTCTTATATAAATACTTATTGGTATTTGTCTTACCACTGACAGGCGAGTAACCCGATATGGTAACTTCACTGGCCTTGATTTTCTACAAAATGAAAAATTTTACAAAGTATTGTTATGCTCTCCAATAACAGCCTACGGTTCAAAGAATTTCAATGAGTGCCCTATAGAGGGTTAATGTTAGAGCCACCTAAGCACGCTACTGATTGCCATTAAGAGCTCTGTTTTGAGAGAGTAAACAAGCACACAGGCGTCATTAACCTGGGTGTGACTGATGACCTGCACAGGGAGAGAGAGGGAGGGCTGAATGTGAAGAACCCTGAGAAGTAGGCCGACTGTCATTTCCCAAAACATGTCTAGTTGCTGCTCAGCACTTCTCTACTGGTTGTCAACATGGCATTGTTAAGTTTAGAGTTTTGAGGTCTAGCTGATCATACGTCTGTCTGCCACTGTCAGTCTCTCAACTCGACTCGCACAGAAGGAAGGGAGGCTGACAGTTTCACGGCTTCCACGCAGAATGCAGCCAAGTGTTTTCGTGTTCAATCAACCATCAAACGTGGCCGAGGCCATGCCAGTGCAGAGGGAAAACAACTGAACGAGCCCAAAGCCACTGCAACCACTCTGAAAGCTTGGCACGTATAAACACGGGACAGGCCTGAGCAGCAGGACTCAGACAAAAGTGTGCTCTGGGAGACTACATCGTGACATTTGATCATTTGTAGACGTCAGCACCTTTTCACTTCGCATCTGAAGCGTCCAATGTTTTAGCTCTTGTGTGTTCATAGTATTGTGTATTTATAAGGTATAAGATTATGGCAATTTATTTTGCAGATGCTTTGAAAAATCAGCTAAATTGTTAAACTGAAATGATCAATTGAAACAGCTATAAGACTTTTTTGAGGAAAAAGATTGGATTTTCAGGTTTTTTATATAAATGAACGAACAGAATTAATTTTGAACATTGTAATTCATTTTAAACCCAGGACCACTGAAGGCTTCCTAGTACATGCTTTCTAGTAATAAAATATATTTTAACTCAACTGCTGGGCTGACAGCAGTGACATAATATTGGAGTGAATTGCTATTACCTGCCACCATTATCCATAAAATCATCTCTCCAGCCATACAGTTTATATTTATGGGGGAAGACTTATGGCCAGAAAAACGCTGGGTCTCATGTAGGTACTTAAAAGGCATAAATGGGACGGAACAGTTGCTAATTTTTAATGAACCCCATGACTCTGTGTAAAAACTGGAGGCAAACAAATGCCAATTAAATCATGGAAAAATATGTTAAACCTTATGGCACCAAAGGCTAGATCAAACCAGTGTGAAGGAAAGAGTGGGCTGATGTAAAAGAACACGCACTGTTTCTCTGTTTCTCTCTCTTCTGTGTCTTTATAGCTGGATTAGACCCCTGTAAAGCACTGCACCTTGCAGACAGGGTCTACTTTTATATGCAACAGGGGTCTCCACCTCAAGGCCTATAAAGACCAGCCAGCTGGCTCTAGACGAACTTTAACTCATTACATTACAGAGAGAGAAAGGAAGTTAGAAAGACAGAGCTCATAGAGACTAAACGATAAGCAGGTAAAATAACCGAGCAACAGGCAGGTAAATAAGCATCTATGGTAAGCGTATTAGCCACACTAGCAGCATGGCTCTATGGATGCCAATGTCAGGCTGACAGGCTGTTGGTCTGTCAGTTGGTTAGTCCACCACTTTGGACATTTAACTCAACAACTATTGGATGGATTGCTGTGCACTTATGTACAGACATTCATGGTCCCAAAAGGATGAATCCTAATTACTTTTCTTTCATCTAGTGCCATCGTCAGGTCAGAATTTTAATTCATCCATTAATTTGGTTTATGAACAAATGCATGCAAACTCCTGGCATTCCCATCAGCCACGGATACTTGTATTTAGTGCCAATTAGCACATTATTAGCATGGTAACATTTAGTTCTAAGTACCACCCTGCACATACCTGCAGCCCCACAGAGCTGCTAGCATGACTTTAGTCTTTAGTTTATTGTCCCCTATTTAGAAAATGTTCTCATTCTCCGTTGTTGCACATGTAAGTGAACCACTAACCATCGAGTTAGTGGTTCCACCGCCAAGTTCCAGTAAGAGTGACTTAGCCACTGCCAAAAAGTGGACACGCATTTATATTTATATGCAGAACAAAAAACACATTTACCACATTAGACATACATATAATGTGTCTCATAACTTGAGTCTTCACGGCCGTTCCAATCATAGAGGCTGTAATGTACAAAAAAAGTACAAAAGTACATCCACAAACCATCATAAGCTCTCTAATGGTCACACATGGCAACAGACAACATCCTCTAATTCGTCTTCCAAGTCAACAGGCCAACAGTTGCAGTTATTTGGAGGAGCTAAATGTCAGATTCTGGTTTACAAAAGATAAATATTTCGCAGAGCACCTGTTTATTACTATCATCAGTCAGCTAGCTGAACAAGCGGCTGTGGTTCTGTGCATCTGGCATGGCTTAATATAGGATGCAAACTACTGCAATGGCAAGTAACCATAAAACCACACATGAAGTAGTTAATATCCACCTCACTCCGTACCATTAAAAACTGATTAAGGACATCAAACAGCCTCCATTACAGAAGCAGTCTTCTGCTTTGGTTTAGGAGAAAACAGTAAGGGCTCTATAAACAGTTCTTGTTTGGACTGTTGTGGTCTGATTGGTGTTCTACAGTATTAATGTGGTCGAAATTAGTCATTATGATTGTACTGTACTTTGACTGCAGCTCTGTGTGTTTGCGTAGGTAGTATTTGACTTTAATGTGTTTTTGTTCTCATATGTAAGCACATATATGCACTGCGTGATGGATTTAATGACCAACACCAACCTTTTTAGAGGAAAAATGTTTTTCAGACCTATAGAACAAAGTGGTGAGACAACATTCAGTCACACAACAGGACCAGATAAACACAGTGAATCTCTTAAGCTACGTGGCATACTCATGAAGTCTTTGTTAATCCTAATGTCAACTTCCATGTCCAAGGTACAGATCAACGGAGGGGGAAAAAAGCCAGATTGATTTATGGTTTCTTACTTAGATCAATACAAATTCTATCTCACACAACCACAGATGGTATAAGGGAATTCCAGATAGACGTGCACCTGAAAATAAACTAAAACAGACTACATTTTAAAAGCTGCAGCATTTTTCTCTGCTGCAAGTAAGTGATAGGAAAAAAAAACATTCAGCACATGTTAGGTACCACTACTATTCTTTCACATCGTCTCCCAAAAAACATGAGGTATGTGAAACATCTGCAAAGCATTTGCTGAATTAAAAATAAATTAATAAATAATAATAGGCATCTGGTGCTCTGCCAGGAGTTTGAGTCCAGTTTAATAGCACATGGCTTCATGGTTTGTATTAATTTACCCTGGGCTTTAGCATTTGGCAGCAGGCTGAAATGAAAGAGACTAGCCCTGGGCAAAATATATCATGTTTACTAATAAAAATACATATTGGAGCTACAGTTTTTTTTCGGAATCACTTTTTCCAACCTAAATTACTAAGCTTGAAGTGCAAATGTATCCGTGCCTGGTAAGAGGTTAAATTAAGTGTGAATATAATGTTTCAGCTATGCATACCAGAAGTGGATGATAAGAAGCCTAATAAGACATTAATGTTCTTACGGAAACACAACTCAGGCATGAACACTCAAACTTCCAACACTGTTGTTAAGATTTACTGATACCAACACTTTGTACTTCTAAAGCTATTGAATTGATATTGTATATTTCATACATCATTTCTAATTCAGCCTACATTTGATATTAGTGTTTTTGAACTTATTAGTGATGTCATCCAAAATCTGAGAGTACTGTGTTTCGTTAATCGATTCACAACAGTAAACTGTTTTTCATTGCTTTTACGTGGATGCAACTTTTATAAGCGGGCTGAATAAAAGAACCTGCCCTTTAATGAAGGCAATCTATACACCACAGATGGTATCACATACCTTATTCCTGATGAAAGGTTATGGAAATGTTCAAAAAATAGTTTCTCAGTTTGGTCGAGAAAAAAACAGCTTGGTAGCAGCTGCTAGCTGTGTAACGTTATCTGTAACGTAAATCACATAGTGACTCAAAGCTTTAACAGCAAACTGTAATGCTTAAATGAAAAGTAAGAAAAGATCAAAAACACTCAAGACAAGCTTGCATGTTCTTAGGAAATTGTCAGAGTTTAATTCATTCACATTGTTTGTGTTTGGACAGACTAAGGAAGCCATTTTAAACTCATTTTGTAGATAACCACTATACAAAAAAGGTAATTTTGATAATTAGCAAGTCATTTGCTGGCCTCAACACATTTTTCTACTTTCCGCATTGCAGTGATGGTGGCTTAAGGCTCTGAAAGGCGATCAAAGGCTCTTCATACACCATTAACCAGGAAGTGCTGCCATAACGACTCTAGGCTGTTGCCAGTTTTGACACCCTTCCTGAATTCTTCTGTTTTTTTGCACTCACCCAGGATAAATCCTTTGAATTCAGATACCCTCAATCTCTTCATCATAGATATGATCAATGATAACAGTACACCTCTAGTGGAACAATGGAACAAGCTCCCTTTTTCAATATTTCAGCTACTCCTTCAACTTTAAAAACAATGTAATCTAATTCATCCATTATGGTGGCATTTTATTCAACCACATGCTTTTTCTCATGTTTATACAAAGACATTACTTTATAAGTTATATGGTCACACTTTTTGTACTCCTGTTGATTCTGTTATTTCATATATATTTGACACCCTCTTATGATTATGTAAATCATAACAATCATATTATAAATTGATATTACTGTAGAAATACAAATGTACTAATATCGCCCTACATAATGTTCTGTAGTGCAATTTCTGGGTTTGTGGAAATCAATCACATATTAGTCAGTTTATAAGTGGGTTTGGCGAGTGATGCCTTTTGCTAACCCTGAGTTCAAGAGCTCAAGCTGAAGCAAAAACTAACTTAACTTAACTTGCTTAATAGCATCAAGTTGTTTGTGAGCATTTTTTCTTGCTTTATATGTAGAAACAGGTGATGGTATCAGGTGGATTACCGATTCTGGTAGGCTGTCCATATATCTATATTTCATTTTGTGGAAAGAAAACAGAGAATATAGTGCATCTCAGTACAACATAGAACCTTTTAAATACTGCATACCATGACAACAAACACATAGCAGCCTGGGCTCAGATGTTATTTTCATTCTTTAAAGAAAGTGTTTGATTCCTGTTTAACCTTTTGCACTTTTATTTTGAAAGCTAAATAAACTAGAAAAAAACGGAACCTCTTACTCATAGTGGCCTAATGTTATTGTGTTGCAAGTTAATACTAATCTTTGTTTGCTTTATAAGCATTACTGCACTGTGTGGAGTTCACCATTCAAAAACAAAGAATTAATAACCCCTAACCATTCAAAGAATTATCATTTAAAAACTGTAACATACTTAGTATGTACATACGTAGTTGTAAGCAAATATAAGTATTTATCAATGTATTTGACAACAACTATAACTCCTCCTGTGATGCACACATAAGTGGGTGCTGGTGTATAAACACATAATTTAATTTATGACAATATATTATTGTCAGTTGTAATAATATAAAATATGTATTCATAGGAGAAGAACTGTTAAAAATACCACACATTAATTACCACTAACAGATGTTACTTTGTTACCCAAGTGACACCCAGAAGTCTCTGGCTGTGTCCGAAATCATTAACTTATTTGTTCCTCTCTACTCACCATCTAGCAAGTTTAGTGTAGAGAACTGTATCGTGAGCTTACTGGCAAAATGAAAAACAAATGTTTTTGCGCTGCTTTCTCTTCTTGTCCATCTGATATTTTTCTTTCAGCGCAATGCATGATGGTATATAGTGCTTGGTTAGTGACCATCAGTTGAACACTGATTTTATGAAGCATTGTGGAATAAATTGAGTCCACTATGTGGGGCATAATAATTCTCACTGTACATTCGGACAGCACCATAAAATGGCAAACTCACTATATAGTGGACTATGTCCATTATATTCTATGTCCATACAATGTAATTAAGCACAAAAACAACTAATTCAAAGAAACAAACCAGGTGTACTGTATTTGTCCATATGTACTGTGTGTAATGAATCCTATATAGTGGACTATGTAGTGAGTAATGATTGGACACAGCCTCTGTTTCTTAATCAACATGACTACATGACTTAATCCTACATGACTTAACTTGGTTTTCAAAATATCCATACCTTCCTCTGTCTCTCTCACACTCTTTCACTCTCAGGTGTTGAAACTTGCTCTTGACTTTGGGCCTATTGAGGTGAAATGGTTTCCAGTCCTCCGTGAAAGACCTGATTGAGTGCTTCTGGATGTCATTTGGGTCCAAGAATTGGCAACCCGAGGTCATAACACACACACACACACACACACACACACACACACACACCATATATTCTACCTTGCCAGGGGGCTTCACTAACTGATAGATTAAATGTGTGACAAACGCTGTGTCTACTCCAATTACAGACCTGCAGCCGATGAAAGTGCCACTCACTCACTAACACTCATGGTTACCAAAATATTTTCATACATTCTAATTAAGCACAAAAACAACTAATTCAAACAAACAAGCCAGGTGTACTGTATTTGTCCACATGTACTGTGTGTAATGAATCTTGTGTTTCAAGTGTATTTAATGTGTATTACATTTTTCAGCTTATTTTAGAGAAAAGTTAAATTAGGGTCAGATCCACACATGAACAGAGTATTGTCTCCCTTACACACACCGCCTATAGGCTAATCTTGACCCTGTGAGAAGGCATCTGTTGATTGTTGGACTTCTACGAAAGACCTCCAGAGTTGATAGTTAAGAAACATAAAACAGGTGCATGCAAGCGCGCACACACACACAGAAAGAGAGGAAATGGCCCCCAGATTCTGACAGAGAATGGGAGGATTTTTCCAGGCCCTGCTGAATATCAATGCATCTTATTCTAAACACCAAAGCACATGTGCAGAGGTGTGTGGGCATCGTTTGAACCACTGTTTGCATATGGCAAGAAATTTTCTTAGCCAGTGCTGCTTGTGGGATGAGACTAATACATTGAACTGCGAAAGTACTCGACATTTGGTCCAGCATTTCTATGCTGTCTCATGGCAAATGTGTAGATAAAAAATATAGGAAATCGGATGGTACAGAAATAATTTATTCATGTAAAGTATATTCAAATAATCCGACACTCTTTTCTCAGCGAGAGAAAGTAAGTTAGTTATCATGAAAGTTCCTTTTGGTATATCACAGATCACTTTGTAGTAAATCACATTTCAGGCTCAGATTAAATATGTAGCCTTTAATTTTGTTTGCAGCTCGATGAATTTATAAACGGGTGTTTCATTAATCTTATCTCACAAAGCACACAGCATCAGAGAGTCAGTTCTCTACCTCCTGCTGAGTATGCATGTATGTATTTCTATAGTGGGCAGATGCAGGTTATTAGATCAGGAATGCAGGAAGAGTCATTTGTCATTGTTTTAGAAACAGCTGGGGGTCCGACAGCAAACAAGGCTTTTAATGATTTCGCTTAGTATGAAAAATGACTCCTTCAGCTTTCCTATCTTTTAGATAACATATATCAAATAATGACAGGAAAGAGGAGGAATGAATTGCAACAATAGACTGCAATTACTAATTTAAGAATGCAAATTCTTAAACCAAGAGCACAGATTTGTTTCTCAGCCAAGCATGTGGTGTGAAACTATATGTAATTTGTAACATGTCAAAATAGTTTCACAGATATCTTAACTTAACATTATGAGATGTCGAAATGTAATTTCCAATAGTGAAAACTAAATTGCTACAGTCAGCCCTACTGATTAAATGTTCAAAGGGCTTGCTATAAGTTCAATTCGCTGAAACCTTTCCCTGCAACATTGTAAAACGATTTCGTCTTGTCGCAAATCTTTGGTCTGAATTGGTCTTAACTGTTGCCAGTCTTTGTCTGAACTCTGCTGTCGGGTTCTAGATTACGCAAACGTAACAGGCATAAACTTTACAGGTTTTTCATACAGTAATACTGAAAGAGATTTACTTAGCGTTTCATTTTGTGAGGGAACATTTTTAATTTTGAGGTCACTTAGTGACTTAGAATTGAACCTCCAAAAATGACATAAGAAAACTTTCAAATAAGAACTGTAAAGTACAGCACCATCCAGGCCCATGGTGCAAGAGTGTATAATACACCCAACGCTCATTTCAAGCTTACATGTATGTCAAAGCCACAGTTTGCATTTGCATCCGTTGGCGTACTTCATCATAACTTCTTTTAATTGTATAATTCAATTAATCAGTACTTTGCTTATTTGAGAAGAGTTGAATTGCTAAGATGTTTTGTTAGGTCTGGTGACTTTGAAATGGAGAACTCATAGAAATGAGCTTCAAGAAAATGACCTTCTGAAAAGAGGTTTGCTGAAAGAGAAAGAAGAAACTAGCAAGAGAGTTTGTTTGCATTCCCACATAATGTTTATATCATCGACGTGCCATGCAGCACAGCCCTGCTCTCTAGGACTGTGTGTGTGTGTGTGTGTGTGTGTGTGTGTGTGTGTGTGTGTGTGTGTGTGTGTGTGTGTGTGTGTGTGTGTGTGTTTTAATATTTCTATATAAATAAAGATGTGTTGAGAGTCTGGTGTGTCTATA
>JAVQJD010085147.1:0-15101 GCA_036023655.1 Nannoperca australis | reverse complement strand
TTGTAGCCCGATTCTTTCAGCTGCAACCCGGCGGTGTCAAACAGACTTAATAAATATAAAAACATAATTAAGCGGTCAATAGGCTTACATTCATATCTTATAAGTACAAGGATTTAGTGGATTTAGTAGTCTCTGTTGTAGGATGATATCGGTATAAAAAAAAGCACAATGAAATGGCTTTGACGCGTCTTTCAAGCAGCTGACACAGAAAAGTCAGTCCCTCTGACGAGAAACTGTCTCATAAAAACAGCCCCTCTCACGAGCTGCTCACCGGGCTCCGCTTCTTTTCCATTGCTGATGTCATTTTCCAAGAGGATTGATTGGTCAGTAGGCGGTGTTGTATGCTCCAGAGCAGGTTAGGTGCGCAGTATCAGTTACCATGGCGATTTACCCCAGTAAGAAGTGAACCACCATCGTAGTACTGAAACCCCAGAGTTAAACCTGAAGTTACCTCGCTAACGCTGCTTCGCTGTACAGGCCTCTGGTGTCATTAGATAGTTCACCGTTACCTTTACCCAGTATGGGTCAATAACACCTGTGTACTCTTTCAGACGTCACACCAGAACTTTGTTACACTGTATGTATTTAAAATGTTTAAAATCACGTTAAGGAATTTTTATTGTTTTAAAAGAACAAAATCCCACCAAGAACTTTCATGATTTTTAAAAAAGATATTAAGGGAAAAACAGTTCTGAATTTGGAGAAAGTGTGCTTGGAAAATAATTAAAAGAGGAAAAAGGGTCCAAATGTCTTTGCTGTTTTTGTTTTGTCTCTCTAAAGGTGACATTTATAGACACAGTACTTTGTAACTCTTAAGTATCAACATGACAGCAAAGTCGATATGTATATTCCCCTGAAATCATGTAGCTGTTCATTTATCAATCAACCTGTTAAACTCCCATTCCTCTCACAGTGAGGAAGCGGCTGCATAATGTTGGCTGAACTGTTAGAGCATTATGTTAATGTTTCATTATGCAGCTGCAGCGGGGAACACACTAATCTTTATGATTGTTAAAACATTTACATCTGTATACCTGCTCAGTACAAATACATGTGTAATGTAAATAAAGAACATGTGGCCACTTAGTTTAGAGAAATGCTATATTTACAGGGATTATCAGGTTTCCTTCAAAGGGAAAGGGAAAACAACTTTTGTGATTTAATGATCTCAGCATTATTATAAATGTTTACACCATGTCTGCTTTTGTGATACAACAACTTATCTTTTGGGAGCTACTGGAGGTATAAAAATGTCTGTGTTGACCCTGAAACATAATATTTGCACACTTGTGTGATACTGAACTCCTGATTTGAAAGATTAATAAAAGACTTGGTGTTTGACCCTCCAGCAGTAAGAGAACACGAGCTAGTTACAGTATAATCATTCATTACAATCCATCACTCACCTGCAATTGTATTTAACTTCTTCCTGTTTACAGCCAGTCGTAGTACGGCAGCCTCGTAGGACAAACTCAACCATTACTACATTATGAAGGGTTTCCCACCTCCACCTGTCCAGTCCAGCAGGTGGCGACAACAAACGAGTGATCAATACAAAGATTATTTGTATTATTCAATACAAAAATTCATGTTTTTTTTTTTCAATAGCTTCCATGTCATGTGACCCAGTGACTCCAAATCAATACCAGATATGATAACTATACTGGACAAATAGGACACACCTCTTTATAATCTAGTTTAGTACTTCTATGTTATATAAATATTTGTGTAGATAATTTGTGTTTTTTTCAATAGCTTTCATAAACATATGAATATAAGATATAAGAAACACACTACTTCAATATAGAGAGGTGTGTTCTATGTAGAGAATGCAAATATTTCTGTCACTTCCTGTTTATTCCTTGAAGTCTGATGGAAACTGGCTGACTTGACTCAAGCTGCTTGTCACCGCCCCCTGCTGCAGTTCATCTGAAATGAGCCAATTCATTTAGAGTCACTCGGTCACATGAAACGGAAGCGATTGAAAAAAAGGCCTTGTTTTCTATTAAACTGTAATAAAAGAATTACGCATTAAAAATCAAAATAAGTGTACTGCATGAGACAATTTTAGTATGATATTTAATCATAATTTTCACGACTATGTAGCGAGTATTAGAAACACATTGGTTTAAATAGTAATTTATTGATGGTCCCTAAATCAGTCTAGCGGTTAAGCGCGAGGGTAGGTGAGCTAACCTGCTGCCAAAACTGGGTTAAATTGAATCACACCGAGAAAAATAATTGCCATCATGAAACTGATGCTAAATTATTACATTTAGTGGATTTATCTTCTGCTTCAAGAGAATTTACTGCAAAACCATGAATCATTAGACATTTCCTGAGTTATGTGGGTTACAAAACAAAACAAATAATATATTGTGCAAGGATAAATAAATTATTTTAGACAGTTCAAATTAGCTATGAAATGTTGCCATCGCAACCATAACCTGTTTCCGGTTTAAGTTTACTTTCACTTTCGTTATTACCGTTATGGCGCAGCTCGTTTTCTTCGGATGAAGGTAATATAACCTCAACTTTCCTCATCTGTAAGGTAACTGTTATTAGCTTGTTGCACTATAAACAGCACGAATGCAGAAGCTATTAAGCAATAAATACATGAAAGAGATTCATTCATCTTTCAATGTTTTATTGAGACTTTATTTTACGACATTTCTGGGTCAATAATTATACATCAATATTCAAGACATTTTACTGCTGAAGGAGTACTTGCTTAGTACTTTAACTTAAGTAGGATTTTTAATGCAGCACTTGTACTTGTAATGCAGTATTTGTACATTGTTGAACTGGTACCGTTACTTCAGTGCAATGTTGCATTGTGTGTCTGTAGATAAAATGTCACATGTTCGCATGTTCAGCTGACCTGCTGTGGTCTGACTAAGACTGCTGGTTACATTAGCTCAGCAATTCATTTGAATTCATTCATTACAAGAGAACAAACTGAACACGGTTTCAGATCCATAAAAAAATGTTTTTAACAAAATAGTCTTGAATGATGCCGTTTTATTTCCAGTGAGGGGGGATGATGTAATGTTATTATATTCGAGCAATAATCCCAGTTGTTGGTGTGAAATAATCAGAGTAGCTTGTTGCATCAGGTCCTTTTCTGCAGGGACCCTGTGGATGGAACAACTCTGACTGTGTGTTAGTGAATGGAAATGGTCCTCCATGCATCATGTGTGCTCTTACTAATTGCTTTCTTGTGTTGCCATGGGGAAATCATTTTTTTTCTCTGTTATTTTTACATATACACACAAACAGGTCTGAGCTCACACAGAAACCTATCACATGCAGTAAATGAGAGATGTCAGAGCAATGGGTTGCTGAATAGCACAGCGCCCCAATCCGTTAGGGGTTATAAGTTAGGTGCCTTGCTCAAGGGCTCCCCGACACCTCTTCAGCTACCAGTCTACTTCCCCATATCGACTGGTCTACGCAGGACTGACCCCAAGCAGAGTCTCTACTGAACTACTGCCCAACAATCTTCCCTTCACTGCAGCTTCATGACTCCATCTAGTGGACTGATTGTAGAATTAGAGCAGCTGATGGCAGCTTACTCTGCCTCGTGCTGGTGTCTGACTGCATGCAATGGACACTGATATGATGAAACAGAAAATAACAGCCAATCAGTGGAGGAGGAGCGGATCTTTTTACAGGAGAAATTGTGTAAAGGATGATTTCAGTTGATGTGCAGATGAATGATTTGTGTTTGTTCTTCCCAGCTGAAAGTGTGTTTGAGCTGATGTGGATGGGAGTTCAGCAGGATGAATCGGTGTGAGGACAGAGAGGAGGGAGTTCCTCCCTCTAAAGCCATGCAGTGTGGGGAACATGAGAGCCACACACCAGACTCTACTGCACCTGGACCTGGACCTGGACCTGAACCTGGCCCTGGACCTGGACCCAGCTGTGTGTCCTTCAAGAGTGACCAGTCAAAGGATTTTTTAATAAAGTTTAAACAAGAACATTTATGTGACAGACAGTAAGTTGTTTTTAGTATTAAAATAATTCTGGACAATATAACCTAAAATGATCTCTTTCTAATGTGGTTTCAATGGAAGACATGGAGAACAAAATCCACAGTCCTCCTTCTGTCTAAAAATACATCCTCAAGTTTAGCTGAAGTGGGGGTCGTCCAAAGTCAAAGTCTTTCTAGTCTGAAACTTCCTCTTTGAATTTTGTATTAAAATGTTTCACCTACCAAAGTGTATAAATAATATTAAGGATATTTGTGGTGAGTATAGTAATGCAAATGTTAGAACACAGGCCAACAGTGTTTGTGCTCTTAACTTAAGTTTGTTGTTTGTCAATAACAGTAAAATCTGATCAGAAACCAGTAAGTTTAGTCCTGGGTTGGTCTAATATTTTACTGAAAAATGAACCAGTGATACACAGACTGAAATCATTAAGTTTGAAAAGCTTCACGTTGTGGTGGGAATTTCCATTCCTCTCTGTCTACCAGGATCTATGGGAGACCAGTCTCTGCTGAACCTGAACCTGAACCCAGCTGTATGTCATTCAAGAGTGACCAGTCAAATTCTCTTTTTATTAATTTTAAAGGACAACAACCCTTTACTACAAAGAGGTAAGCTGTTGATAACATAAAAAAATGCCTGATTCATGTTTTAACTGTAATTTATAAAGAGATTTTGTTTATTATCATCATAATTTTCATTCACATACATTTATATTTTCACATCTATAAGCTGCCAAGTTTAACCATTATGTAGCATAGATTTCCATTGGATTTTGGAATAAGGCAGAAAATAAGCTCAGTAGCAACAGAAAGATTATGATACTTACACGTTTTTTTCGGCAAGATAATCTTCACAAATGGTCACCACTTTTATGATTACTAAATTGTAAATGCAATTGAGAGATGCAAAAAGCTTAGGCTATAAACAAACTCCACCACGGTCGCATTACTTCAGTGTCACCACCACTAAGCTTCCAGCATAATTAGAATTTGAGTGCTTACCTCTTCTACAAAATCCTTTCAGAAAGTTTGAGTTAGAGTGGTTTGCCAGAGCATAAAGAGTAAGAGAGTATGAACACAACGAGGCTGTAAAGGGTGGACGAGTGAGTAGATTCATTTCTGTGTTCGGTGTGATGACATTTAAATGTTCCTAACAATGTCTGTAGTTGCATGTAGTCACTTGTTAGAACCCGCCTATTTTAAGATACATAAAAGCCTTAAAATTCACAAGTAGGGTATTTACTGACATGTTTTATGTTGCTGAACTGAACTTAAAAATTAAACAAATTTACCATAGTACGACCAACAGTCAAAAATCTGGGGAAACCATCTGATTTAATGTTGTAATCAACACATGATTTCTCCACAGAGTCGACCAGGACAGCTCAGAGGCTCCCACTGGTCATCAAACCATGGACTCCATATTTATGGTCTGTACATGTACAACAACTACTTTTACATCTATTCTGTTCACATCTCCATGCTGAACTTTTTAGACCAGTTGATTGTCTGTCTGTCCAACATGAATCTGATGTCTGGTTCCACAATTTTTGTTTGTTTCATTCATATAATATTTTGTCCCAGCGGCTGGAGGAGAACATTGTCACTTTTGTGAAAAACGAACTGAAGAAAATCCAGAAGGTTCTGAGTTCTGATCACCCAGAATGCTTAGAGAGTCAAAGGGAGGATGAGGAGGTGTTGGACTGTGAGGATGAAGAGCAGAGGAAGAACAGCAGAGAGGCATTTTGGACAATCACAGTGGACTTCTTGAGGAGAATGAAGCAGAAGGAGCTGGCTGACCTTCTGCAGAGCAGTAAGAGGAATTTCTCTAAAG
Organism: Nannoperca australis; assembly: GCA_036023655.1. Taxonomy (NCBI): domain Eukaryota; kingdom Metazoa; phylum Chordata; class Actinopteri; order Centrarchiformes; family Percichthyidae; genus Nannoperca; species Nannoperca australis. The sequence goes on along the minus strand of JAVQJD010085147.1, from coordinate 9,276 downwards.
ATTTAACATGCCAGATAAATGTCTCAAGAGATGAACAAAAATATGTTTACATATGCATTCTTTAGGGGAAATAAATTGTCATATTTTCTTTTTTAAATCGCTGATTGATTTGATTTTTTGTGTGTTAATTCAGGAAATCCTGTTCCGGTTTCTCAGTGTAAACTTAAATCTAACCTGAAAAAGAAGTTTCAATGTGTGTTTGAGGGGATTGCTAAAGCAGGAAACCCAACCCTTCTGAATCAGATCTACACAGAGCTCTACATCACAGAAGGGGGGACTGGAGGGGTCAATGATGAACATGAGGTCAGACAGATTGAAACAGTATTCAGGAAACCATGCAAACCAGAAACAACAATCAGACAAGAAGACATCTTTAAAACCCCACCTGAAAGAGATGAACCAATCAGAACAGTGATGACAAAGGGAGTGGCTGGCATTGGGAAAACAGTCTTAACACATAAGTTCACTCTGGACTGGGCGGAAGACAAAGTCAACCAGGACATACAGTTCACATTTCCATTCACTTTCAGAGAGCTGAATGTCCTGAAAGAGAAAAAGTACAGCTTGGTGGAACTTATTCATTACTTCTTTACTGAAACCAAAGAAGCAGGAATCTGCAGGTTTGAAGAGTTCCAGCTTGTGTTTATCTTTGATGGTCTGGATGAGTGTCGACTTCCTCTGGACTTCCACAACAATGAGATCCTGACTGATGCTACAGAGTCCGCCTTATTGGACGTGCTGCTGACAAACCTCATTAGGGGGACGCTGCTTCCCTCTGCTCGCCTCTGGATAACCACACGACCTGCAGCAGCCAGTCAGATTCCTCCTGAGTGTGTTGATATGGTGACAGAGGTCAGAGGGTTCACTGACCCACAGAAGGAGGAGTACTTCAGGAAGAGATTCAGAGATGAGAAGCAGGCCAACAAAATCATCTCCCACATAAAGACATCACGAAGCCTCCACATCATGTGCCACATCCCGATCTTCTGCTGGATCACTGCTACAGTTCTGGAGGATGTGTTGCAAACCAGAGAAGGAGGAGAGCTGCCCAAGACCCTGACTGAGATGTACATCCACTTCCTGGTGGTTCAGTCCAAACTGAAGACCATCAAGTATGATGGAGGAGCTGAGACAGATCCACACTTGAATCCAGAGAGCAGGGAGATGATTGAGTCTCTGGGAAAACTGGCTATTGAACAGCTGCAGAAAGGCAACCTGATCTTCTATGAATCAGACCTGGCAGAGTGTGGCATAGATATCAAAGAAGCCTCAGTATACTCAGGAGTGTTCACACAGATCTTTAAAGAGGAGAAAGGGCTGTACCAGGACTTGGTGTTCTGCTTTGTCCATCTGAGTGTTCAGGAATTTCTGGCTGCTCTTTATGTCCATCTGATCTTCATCAACTCTGGTGTCAATCTGATCTCAGAACAACAATCAACCTCCCAGAGGTCTGAAACAAGAGATGATGAATCTGCAATGACACAGTTCTACCAGAGTGCTGTGGACCAGGCCTTACAGAGTCCAAATGGACACCTGGACTTGTTCCTCCGCTTCCTCTTGGGACTTTCACTGCAGACCAATCAGACTTACCTACGAGGCCTCCTGACACCGACAGGAAGTGGCTTAGAAGCCAATTCGGTAGCAATTGAGTACATCAAGAAGAAGATTGAAGAGATTCCCTCAGCAGAGAAGAGCATCAATTTGTTCCACTGTCTGAATGAACTGAATTATCCTTCTCTAGTGGAGGAGATTCAACAGTCCCTGAGTTTAGGAAGACTCTCCACAGATAATCTCTCTCCTGCTCAGTGGTCCACTCTAGTCTTCATCTTACTGTCATCAGAAAAAGATCTGGACATCTTTGACCTAAAGAAATACTCTTCTTCAGAGGAGGCTCTTCGGAGGCTGCTACCAGTGATCAAAGCCTCCAAGAAAGCTCTGTAAGTGGGATTTATTACTCAACAAATACAAAGAGAGAGAAAAATAAATAACTTCTTACTAGTTTCCTTACTGTTCTCTCTCCAGGCTGAGTGGCTGTAACCTCTCAGAGGAAAGCTGTAAATCTCTGTCCTCAGTTCTCAGCTCCCAGTCCTCTAATCTAAGAGAGCTGGACCTGAGTGACAACAACCTGCAAGATTCAGGAGTGAATCTGCTGTCTGCTGGACTGAAGAGTCCACATTGTAAACTTGAAACACTCAGGTCAGAATTAATTGTTACCTTTTAGCTAGTACAGCCTCACAGTGCTGCAAGCATGGCTGTAGACTCTTTTAATATTTACATCACAATGACATTGTTACAGTTTTGTCCCGTATTCAGTCATTGTTTTTTTCAGTTTTCTATTTATTTGGAGACAGTTTCTTCTTGTATCTGACACATCAGGAGCCTCAGATGATCTGCCATGTGTGTTGTTTTGTGTGGTTGCAGGCTGTCAGGCTGTAAGATCACAGAGCAAGGCTGTGCGTCTCTAGCCTCAGCTCTGAGCTCCAACCCCTCCTATCTGAGAGAGCTGGACCTGAGCTACAATTATCCAGGAGACTCAGGAGTGAAGCTACTGTCTGCTGGACTGAAAGATCCACACTGGAGACTGGGCACTCTCAGGTATGAAGAGGCCTGCTGCAGCCACAGACAATCAGTCTGATAGAGGTGGTTTCTGATAAGAAGACTTTGGAGCATGCCATGAACCTAACATGATGAATGGACAGTACCTATGGCTGTGTGCGGTGAAGGGTGATGATAGGAAGACTGTGTGGTCCAGAAGCGGTTTCTTGCAGCTCAAGCAGAATTCATGCAAGTTCATGCAGGCCAAGTTTTGGGCCAGATGTTGCTGCTGGTTGCAACCTTTAATGCGGGTGTTTGGTAAACAGTGCATGTTGTTGAGATAGTGTTGGCGATCCCACATGAAGCAGGTGGAGTGCTGAACTGAAGGAGTCAGACTTACACAGGAAGGAGAGAGAGACTCTGGGTCGCTGCTCAGTGTTAGACCTGGTTTGTTTGGCCAGACCAACTGACAGGCGGACACAGCACAGTCTGGAGAAGTTACAGAAAGTCTTGCTGTTTTATTCCTCCATCTCCAGTTCTTCAGTTCAGTTCAGGAGGAAAGACAGCATGATCCCAATAGTAGCAAGAGAAGAGAGGAAGAGAGAAGAGAAAAAGAAAGGAAGAGTGGTCTAAGGAAGTCCATACCAGTTATAGTTTTGGGATGAACGCGCGGCGACCAGGGAAGTCTTGGCCCAAACACTAAAGTTACACCCCTTTTTACAGATGTACAGATGTTGCACTCCCATGTTTATCACACCAGATATAAATGTGAGAGTAGTTTTTCCAGAACTGTTATTATTTCTGCTTTTAATGACATCAAACATGACTTATATATATATATGACAATAATTATGACTTCTGTAATATACATCACAGATCAATTCAACACCAAACCAGAGCAACATCAAGTCACATGTCAGATGTACATATTGTGTTTATGTTGATGAGAGTAATGTAGTGTTTGTGTATGCTGAAAGAAGATGTGCTGGTCTGACCTCCTCCTCTTTTCAGGGTGGAGCCTGGTGGAGTCCAGTGGTTGAGACCAGGGATGAGGAAGTGTAAGTGTGTTTTTAATTTGATTTATGAAAACAAAGCAGAACACATTCAAGCATCTTCACAATGCCAATCAATGAACAGATGATAGATTAATAACTGCTGCTGTATTGTGTCTTGTTCTGTCCATCAGATTCCTGTGAACTCTCACTCGACTCAAACACAGTTAACAGAAACCTCAAACTGTCTGACAACAACAGGAAGGCGTCATATGTGAAGGAGGTTCAGTCATATCCTGATCATCCAGACAGATTTGACCAGTGTCCTCAGGTGCTGTGTAGAAATGGTCTGACTGGTCGCTGTTACTGGGAGATGGAGTGGGGAGGAAGAGTTTCTGTATCATTAAGTTACGGTGGAATCAGCAGGAAAGGAGACAGTGATGACTGTGTGTTTGGAGAGAATGATCAGTCCTGGAGACTGATCTGCGCTGATGGTGGTCGTTTCTATGTCTGGCACAACAACAAAAGAACATCCATCTACTCCTCCTCTGACAATCACAGAGTAGCAGTGTATGTGGACTGTACTGCTGGCACCCTGTCCTTCTATAAAGTCTCTCCTGACACATTGATCCACCTCCACACTTTCAACACCACATTCACTGAACCTCTTTATCCTGGGTTTGGGTTTGGTTTCTCACCTGGTTCCTTTGTGTCTCTGTGTTCTCTGGAGGAGGGAAAAAACATAATTTGAGTCTGGACAGGATCACAGTTACATTAATCTTCCCTTGCATATCCATTTGCATTAAATGCAAACCGCAATGAAAGCCCAAACAAATATATCCCTAGTATACGGAGCAGCTACAAGTGACACACAAACAGCCAATCATTTCACAGGTGTTGTACTATTGACATGTGACACAACAGAAACAGTATGGAGTGAGAAAAGTCAGAACACTGTTGTGTGTAAACTGTGCAGGAAAACCTTCATGACCAGAGATCATTTATTTATTTTTAGAGAAACTAGTTTTAATTTAAACATTTTTATTAGTTTATAAGGCCCTACATGGTCCAGGCTACCTCTCAAAAAATGCTTGTGGTTTTTGAACCAGGAAGGCCCCTCAGATCCTCTGGTTCTTCTCTTTTAGCTGTTTCACAAAGCAGAACAAAATGATTTGGTGATGCTGCGTTTAGCCGCTACGCTCTGAGCCGCTGGAACAGCCTTCCAGAGGAGCTGAAAATATTGATATTTTAAAAAGTAAAATAAAACCCCATTTATTTAGTCTGGCTTTATTATTATTAATATGATTATAAGCTTGTATTATCTTTTATGCTTGTCTGGTTGTTTTGGTGTGCGTTAGTCTCTAATGTCCATTTTAACTTCCTACATTTTGTGAAACATTTTATTGTGATAAATGTTTTAGCTATATAGCCTAGTCCCAGCTCAAAGTGACAGAAAAGCTTCCAAACTTTAGTTAGTTAACAATAACATTAAGTGCAAACTACCTTTTTGAATGTACTTGTGTTTGGGATGAAATTGTTTAGTGTGTTTGATCGTGTGTGTGTGTGTGTGTGTTCATGTAATTAGTTTGAAGGCTTACTGAATAAAAATGTACGTTTTTTTAATAATTGTGGCTGATCTACACTACTTAGTCTTCTTCACAATCAGCAAATGTTTAAAGCAGGAAAACTATGGAAAAACTCCTGCTTTATGAAATATAAATATTATAAATCTTACAGCCTTGCAGATATCGTACACTTTTGCAGAGAATAATGTATCATCTGTGTAGAAATAATATGATGGTGGGATGCAGGTCAACCAGATATCTTGTCAAAAAATTAGTGTAATTGAAAACATGTCCCCTTGAGGTCGCTCTCTCCTTCCTTCTCCTCTTCCTCTGGTCCCTGCAGCCTCCTGCTGTCCGTCTCCATCTCCTTTTAAAACCTTATCAGCTGAAGTCATCAGGCGCTCCAGTTGGGCCCCAATCTGACGTTTATAGAGGGGGTATCAGTTGAAGTGAAAGCTGAATTAGGCTGTATCATATAGCCTGTTTTTTGTGACATCTGGGCACTTCCAAACAATGGGAGTGACGTAATCTGCAATATTTTACAAGACTATTTATTTCTCATTTAAATATTATAAACGGACTATCACTGTTAATGGTGTCAATAGGGCGTACCCTTTGCTTAAAAGTTCAATAAATGTGCAAATAAGCTTCTATTTGTGTTATGTGTGTAAGTATTATTTTATAAATCTTGATTTTTTTTTAAAATCATTTTACCAAAGTGCATTTTTGACAAATAATCAATGCGTCAGCGACATTTCATCATGTTTATTCGGGTTTTGTCATGTAAAAATCTGGACTGCAGCAACGGCCTCACGACTTCTTTTTTTTTTTTTTTTTTTTCCCCCAAAATGCTGCGCGGTATTGGTTGTCGTGTGTGCGCTGTTTGTGGTGCTGAAGCTGCGCGTGCCTCGGAGGCTGCTACCACAGAAATCCACACGAGCATCCTTCCGCGAGCGCACCACAACGAGGAAGCTGTTTTTATCGTCGTTTGTGAAGCTGACGGTTAGCATGTTTCTGTCAGCTGATCGATACTTATTTATCTCTTTTTTAACTGCAAACATCCTTTAAATTTCTTTGACATTAATTCTTCCTCAAGCTAACGAACCGAAGACGTTTCTGAAGCCGTTTTGTTTTGCGCTGTTTTTGGAGGGTCGTCGTCTCTCCGGTGCCGCTGCCTGCCCAGCCGTCTTTGCCGCTCCGTCCCGGATCCTTTATGCACAGCACGCTGCTCCGGTCTTCCCCAACAAAACACACATTCGTGTCCGAGCACCATGGCCCGCTCCAGCCGCTTTCACTAAGAGACATGGAAGCCAAACAGCACCAGATAAAGAGCCTAAAAAGCTACCCGGAGACCGGTGGCCGGAGCCTGGCAGCGGCCGCCGGAAGCGACGGCGGCGGCGGCGGCGGGTCTCGAGCCGGCTCTGCTGAAATGGAGATGGAGGGGAAGATCCAGAAAGCCATCGACTTCAAGGCGGAGGGCCACCGCTGCTACAAGGAGAAGAAATTTCGGGAGGCGATCGGCAAGTACCACCGGGCGCTGCTGCAACTCAAAGGGGTGCACGTTGTCGACGGGACGACGGGCTCCGAGGTCAACCTGCTGAACCAAGCCGCGGCCAAGCTGACCGAGGAGCAGCGCAGAGCCGTGGAGAGCACCGAGATCGAGTGCTACGACAGCCTGACAGGTGAGCCGGCACTGGTTACACACCCACAAAACACCACCTCGCGAGTACTGCTGACACCGTTCTTCGTTCCGGTTCACCGGGTTCAAACAAGATAGCAGGCTGTAGCTACTTCTGCAGGTGCTGGATTACTCTTGTGCAGAGGCAGTTGAAATAACACTGGTGTTGTAGCCTATAAGAGTTCAGGGAATATCTCATATGTGGTGCTAATATAATGGATATTATTTTAGCACAATAAATGAACACATCCTATCACTGTCTTGCCAATTTCAAGCTCTTATGCAGTCTTTCAAATGGTTTGTGTGCTGTTTCTTTTCAGCACATTCCTGCTTTTCCCAGTGAATTTGTTATTATTTCAACCGAAGCTGAGAAAAAGAAAAGACAATAAATAAACAGGGCCAAAAGCCTCATGTTATAGGAAATGTATAGGCTATAATGTTCATTAATTTTCATTATGAATGTATGAGGCAAGTTTACCGCACTGTTGTGTCGTAATATCAACAATTTGGAGAGAAGACGCCCCCTGAATCACCCACTGAGTGATGTAACGCTGTGTCTTACTGTGACTTTACTATGGGGTTAACTGAGCTCCTGGAGAATACAGGAGATTCACTTATTGTTCTGCCTCCTTTGGTCCATAAAAGGTCAGAAAATACAGAAATGTGTCCATCACAATTTTCTAAAGGCCAAAAGTCCAAAACCCAAAGATATCCATTTAAAACTTTAGCCCTAGCTTAAAATGTCAATGAGATTTTGAAGAGATTATCTATCAGTTACTGTTCATCACCCCAGACTGCCTGGTTCTGGAAAGTCAAGCTAGATTTTCAGTTTCAGAGAGCATTCAGGAAGAAATGTGTCTCATAATTAGTTAATTAAACACCAAAATGGTGTATGGGGATTTACTGTATCGAGAAATACCCACAATACGGTTCCAGTGATATAAGAAAAACTATGATCTTGAATACATTGCCTAGCTTTGCTAAATTATGATACAGAATGTGCTCAACACACAGTACGAACAGCAGATCATGATGAATGTTATCGTCCAGGCAGAGACGATTATAAGGCATCACTACCTATGTGGACGTTGTGAGTTTGGGTTATGAGTGTGCCATGATGTTGTGTGTCATTGCTGTCCCAGGCACTTCCAGTTAGCCTGCCCTGATGCACTGAAGGTCGCCTCATTCTGCACAGCGTTCAGGGCCTGTCTGGAGTCTGTAGGGAGGCCACTGTGGTGTGAAGGAAAGATGGGGGAGGGAAGGAGAAGAAGAGGAGGGTGGGAGAGCGAAATAAGGAAGGAAAAAGGTAGAACTGGGGAAGGAAGAAGCAGAAGATGTGGTGGAAATGACAGAAGGAGAGAAAGGAAGGCAGTTAGAGGAAAAACAGGCATGGAGAGGAATAGTAGAGGGCAGTGTAACAGAAAGGGGAGAAGAGGGGGAGGAAGGGACTGCTGGCACGCGGCAGGGGGCCATATTTACCATGGCAACCATCACTGGGCCTTTTCTCTGTTGTTGTATTAATACGGCTCGTGCCCTCCCCTCACTGCTGCTTCAAACAGGAGTGTGTGCACATGCGCACTCACACACAAAGAAACCTCACATTAAACTTGTTTTTTCATCAGTGACTATGTTTACAAGAATGGCACTTTACTCTGATTAAGATGTTTATGTTGGGTGGCTTATAGGATCTTTACATTCATATGGACAGTCATAATGTTTTTGCTCTACTTAAAAACTAAAAAAGCGTTTGACTCACTGGGACGAGCGTGGCTCATTTGTGATCAATACTTTAGTCAATATTATTTCATTTATGGCGTTCCTCAGGGATGTCAGAAAATGTTAGTGACATGGTAATTTCATATTCAAGGTTACTATCAGGCTAACGTGGTCCAGGTATTTTTTTAAGAACAGAACTAACTCTCCCACTGACTGAAATTAAGTAGTAATCCAGCTGCAGGTCTTCGTTGTGCAGCTCCCCCTGGTTACCCAGAGTTCTGCTGGGCAGACGACGGTCACCGTGGTTATGAGCGAGGAGCTGCCATTTGATTGGTCGGCTGTCTTGACTCTGACGCATGATAGGAGAGCGGCAGCAACAAGCGAGCAGCAGCACCAGTCACACACGTGAGAGTGACTGCGTGTCAGTGTTTGTGTGTGAGCGCATGTATACAAGTGTGTGTGTGTGTGTGTGTGTGTGTGTGTGTGTGTGGTAAAAGTGAAGGGAAGTTGCTTTCAGCGCTGCTTGTCCTGCCGTTCTTTCCGTACCGTTTGCTGACATTGCTGATTTTGTTTAGGTGCAGTGTATTGGTTTGCTTGTGCTTTTGAGAGTTGATCTGTGTGCGCATGTGTGTGCCTTATCTTCTTGACTTTGTTGTGACGAGGGCCGCTTTTAACTTCTACTCCACCACATTTCACAGACTAATACTTACAAATATATATAAATATATAAACATATATAAATATATATATATATCTATATATATATATATACAAACAAAGTTGTATACTA